>PVIJ01007932.1:18917-63005 GCA_004024925.1 Scalopus aquaticus | reverse complement strand
CATTGGATTTCTTTCAATTAGCAAAAAGAAGTAATAATGTAAGTCTCCATAAAAACAAAGTGGGATGGCATAAATTTTGAAAAGTCACATACACTGCATTGGTAATTTTTATCATTTCTCCCCAGATCACTATGAATTGAATTTAAAAAAATTTTTTTGTTCTTTTCAAAATCAGTTTTTTTAATTTTATTTTCCTATTATTTGTCCATCATTCTAAAGTTTAGAATGAGTGAAAAATAGGCAGTGTTTGCAATCATAGTGAGCCCACTGTTGAGTCCAGGGTTTGTGGATATGGTTGAATTATCAAATAAGCAGTTAGTTAAAAGGCAGCTCTCAATAGACTCATGTCCCAATGGTAGAACTTCAGGGGAAGCTGGAATTGTCAGCCATATTTAAAGAACTCCACAAAGTTTCTTTTGCAAACATTTCAGGTGGCTAGTGGCTAGTACCAGTGCCTGATAAGCACTGATGATCATTAAATATTTGTTAAATAAATCCCCCATGGATTGTAGATGACTTGAATATTTAAGTGAAAGCATGACCAGGAAAATGTTGGACTGCACCAGCAGAGGACAGTATAGCCAACAGGAACTCTACAACACTGTCACCAGAGTGAGAAAGTGATGTGATATTGCCATCAAACCAAAAGGGACCCTGGCAAAGAGAGACCTACTCTGGAACATCCTCAAGATTCCTTATTATGGGACTGAAATTTGGAATAGACATTATTATCTCTACTGAATCTTCCTAATCATTTTATAAAGCTGCACTCCAACTGTGTGAGTAAGTGTGTTTACAAGAGGGGTCACTGATAAGAGAAGATTGGCATCAATTTAGATACTTAAATCAGCAAAGATTTTTCAGTGATCCTGGTAGAATTCAAATCAAATGATTGAATAAGTAGTTAATTTTTTTTTTCTGTGTGCATTCTGACTTCCCTAATCAAAATCCATATTATCCTTCTTTGTATCCTCCATGATGTAACTCTGGTTCATCATTATCTGGGCTATTGTAATATTAATAAATATGAATACACATATTATCATCTTACCTTTCATCCAAATTCACAAATTATCTCTTTCCACAATTTTTTCATATGATCCTATAAGGCTAAACTAGAAGAGCATTAAGATTGGGTAAAGATGGATGGTATGTGTATATTTTGAGGTGATGTAACAGTATGACAGTAAATGATATTCTTAGTTACTCCTGGGTCCTCTTTCATTTTAAATACCAGTGTTATTTTTCTTTAGCATTAGTATAGGAGATGTGAGTTGAGTACATTTGTGAGATAAAAGGAACTAAGCAAATGTTGCAGGGAAGATATTTAATCAATAAATTCACAAAAATCAACATTGTGATAAACTGTACAAATATTTAGCTAAATTGCAAAACTGTTATGAATGTTCCCAGCATGCAGTTTGGAATTATAACAAATCACAAGAAAAAACATGTCTTTGTCAAATAAGCAAATGTGAAATGAATAAAACTATACAAGATTGTTTGCTAGCTCTAAAATAATTGTTTACTTGAATTTTTTATGAAGGCTGTTTAATTAAATATGCTTGATATCTTGGGTTGCATGCCATCTATTTCTCATTTCCACGAATGTTTCATACTTGATAACTACATGCAGCATTTTCTGAAAATAAAGTTTGAAGATAGTTTTGGCTGTTTTTGAATGATTCATTTTATTGCCAGTACTATTTGACCATTTACCAAATTTTCTTCTTTCTAGACATGTCCTTCTAAACCATTTTCAGGAAAAAAATAAGATTTCATTATTCTTTTGCTTGACTTTTAATTAATATATGCAAGGTCACTGTAAGTACTTATGAGTTCTTGTTGTTATTCTTGAAATCTAAAATCATTCTTCAAACTCTCAGAA
Organism: Scalopus aquaticus; assembly: GCA_004024925.1. Classification (NCBI taxonomy): domain Eukaryota; kingdom Metazoa; phylum Chordata; class Mammalia; order Eulipotyphla; family Talpidae; genus Scalopus; species Scalopus aquaticus. Next base: position 61,117 of record PVIJ01007932.1, on the reverse strand, counting down.
CATACAGACTTACGGTTGTAAGAATCATGCAAGTCTTATTTTTTTTCTTCCAATTCCCCAATGGCCAATTCCACTTCTGTTTTGTTAAAATTGTCTAAAATTTACTCTGGAAATACCAATTTGGATCTATGGGCTTTGTGCATATTAATGTATTATATACTTTTCTCAGTTTATATACAAAATAAGTACTGAGAATCTACCAAGCTTCCTTACCCTTTTGCATCCTGAGGGATGTAAATAAGAGAGGTGTTATTCTAAAATCTGGCTAGGGTGTGAGATTACAAACAGAAAAGTCATCAATCTGTGGTAACTATCCAATGAGATCATAGACAATGCAACAAGATTACCACAGGTATTTAATCTCTGGTTCTAAAGTAGTCAGAATACATTTGAGATTCAGAAGTGCTATTTTTAATTGTCATAATTGTGGGTTTGAGTAAATTCATAAATTATTAACATAATGTCAAAGTATAATTTTCAAAAATTTTTAAGTGACTCATTCAAACGTAGACTAAATACTTGACATTGATATATTAAGTCATCCATGAAGAAGCCAGTTAAATAGTAAAATTTGTTCAAAGATGATTGTGAGAAACAGATTATTTATAGGCACTTTAAGGTAGTGGTGGGAGAATGTTATATATAAATTAGTTAATATTCTGCAGGACATTTAACCATAACCATTGTAGTTTCCATTTCTATTACATAGAAATTTCTAAGTTAACATTTCATTCGTAGTATCTTGGTTATAATCAAAGAGTAAAATTGCAAAGTCAAGCATAGGTCCATATTCTTAGAAAATTGATAGTTCTCAGTTTAAAATTTTAGACAATAATCTATATTTTATTGAAAGATCATGCATTTCTTCTACCCTCCCACCCCATTTCCAAGTTTTGGATATAAAATATTTAACACTAGTTTACCCTCAATTGTTAAAAGTAAATCACATAACTTCTTGGCCTCATTTTTCTTCCTATGAAAAGGAATTCAAGATTAATTTTTCTTACAGTGGGGTTAATAATCTAATGTGTAAAGATGGTTCATTGACTTCACTGTTAGTAATTATTAGTCTTGTTTCTGAAAGTCTTCAAGAAACATTTATATATGTACATGGGTTTATATTTAATCTTTCCCCTGGGACACTTTTAGACAATAGGACCTCTTTTCTATTTGAAGTTCAAGTGTTCTTATGATTCATTGTAGACATCAAATAAATGTTTGTTGAATGAATACTTGACTTTAGTGAGCATTGCCCTTTGTTAATAAAGACTGCGTGGTGTTGAAATCTACCCACTAATGATTTTTTTTAATATAATGACCATTAATGTGAGGGTTTTTCATCTTTTTTTTTTAAGTTTTTTTTTTTTAAGTTTATTTATTTATACATACAAGCTGGGGTACAGGCCAGAGGCGTGGGGCGGCGAGAGGCTTCACCAGAGACAGAGTGGGGAGCAGAACAGGCAGATCAGAAACACACTGCTGAGGGGAGCAGCGGGTGAGGCAGGAGAGGTCTGCTGCACCATGTGGGATTCTCCCCGGCCGGTGTCGAACCCGCGTCGCCGCTGCCAACAGCTCCACAGCGCAGCGCTTAACCACTGCGCCACCGGGGAGGCCCAGGGTTTTTCATTTTAAGTGAATAAGTTCTTTATTCCAATAGATCTAGATTTCTTAGTAAAAAATGAATCTTGAAAAATATTTTTGATTTAGATGTCACATCAGGTCTTTGATTGTGGAGTGAGGGTATTGTCCTTTGTTAATTAATAGCTTTTAGATATATTTTATTAGCCAAAAATAAATAATAACCCATTCACCTGTCTTTTTCACTAGCCTTTTATGAAACTAGGGTGTCAACAATTTTCATGAGTAACATCAAATTATTTATCTTTCCATTTGTCCTGAAGTGATGGGGCTGAGTGAAGAATAATGTATATATTTCTATATGCCAACACTTACACATTTAGCCTTTCAACTCTGTTGTAGTCAGAGCAGATCCCTTTTTCCTCTATCAGAGGAAACTGAACCTCAAAGAAGAAGAGGCCTCCATTAGCCCATCATCATGCTGTTATTAATCAAAACATGACTTGAGGTTCAGAGACCTCACTTCTTTATTCTATCATCTTGGGGGTTAGGGTTTCATTACATGAATTTTGGGGAGATACAAACATTTAGTCCATAACAGTGGTTATTTAAGCCAAATCCTTCAGGAAAAGATAGGGTAAGCTAGGGAAAAGGACATCCCTCTATGATTCTTCCATGATGTCCGTGAATAAAGTAAACATTGCATATACTCAAAGCCAGCCATCTTCTCTGACTCACTTCTATGAGAGATCTGATTTAGTACATTTATTGTGACTCCTGGGAATGTGAATTTTGATTAATCATTCTGGCTGATTGTAACTCAGGTAATTTCTGGACTACAACTTTGAAAAGCTCTGGACTAGATGATGTGTGAAATTAGTTAGATCTAAAAACTGATTTAAAAACTTAGGAATTCATTTGAAATGCATCTAATTTTAATATATATGTTAGTATATAATATCAAAGAAATATAGTACTACCTCTGGCTAAGAGCTCTTTTTCTCCTTTGTTTGATGCCATAAATTTACTTTGCCCTGAGAAAAATAGATATTCAGTGTTAATAGGTTTTCCTTTCCATATTCTCTCCTATTTTTTAAATTTTTTCATGCTTTATCAGTGGCACTAAAAATACATCTTTTAGTAATTTCTATATAACCAATATTATTTGTAACACTGGTCAATGAATTTTTACAAAAGTTATATCACTGAAATAAAATTAGTCATTTCCTATCAATTTGTATGTGTTCAACACGAACATGACAGACAAATTCTAATTTTGGCTCTAGTTTTTTTGTAATCTGCAATAAATAGATGTTTACCTTACAAAATGCATGCCAACAGTAATAGGCCTACGGTGAATACCTGTAAAAAATCAAGTCATAAACTAGTTCTTAGATTTCTTCGCTTGTCTCTTGTACAGCTGTTCAGGAGCACCTCTGGGGAGTGTCCAGCAGTAGTCAGCCAGCATTGTAGTGGACCATTTTCCCCGGTATCTTTGTTCCATTGATGTGATATCGTGATGAAAATGTTCGCCAGGTTCATCAGTAACCAAAGCACACTTTTCAGGGAAGAAATCCAGATGGGAATGAAGGAAGTGGATCTTTAGAGACATGTTGCAGCCAAGTTTCTGATACTGCACCAGCATGTCTTCTACTAGTTCCTTGTAGTTTTCTGCCCTAACATTCCCAAGAAAGTTTGTAGACACTAGCGAAAAGCATTCCATGCTTGTTTCGATTCACCCTGCAGCAAGTGGTTGAACCAGTCATCTCAATGCACACAGAATGTTTGGATAGACTATTCGCGACTTCTTTTGCTTTGTTATTCCACCAGAAAGAGGAGGAACCAAGCAGAAGTAAGAGTCTTTTATGTGGTTGCTTGGCTCTCTCCACACCATGGAGACAGCAAACGGCATTGATGGTCTTTTGCCATTTAATCACTGTGAAAGCTGTGTTGTCCATGTAGCACAGCATCTATGCAGGGCCCAAGGCTTGTCTTGGTCACCAACCTTGCATCCAAAGTAAAGCTAATAAGCTTTCTTCACTTGAGAAGTGATACTTTTCTTCTGGTTGGCAAATGTCACTTCCCCACAAATAGAACAGAAATTGTCCACGCTATTAACAAACTTTCGAGGCATTACAGTTCTGTATTGTGCCAATGGATAAAATAATAACAGTTCTATGGAACAGCTGCTTAAACAGTCTCGCAGAGTCTGAAATATTTTCAATGCGCAATCTTTTTGACAGGGCTTTCTATAGTGCACTGCTGACATCAGCTTACTTCAGCAGCCGCCTGGCAATAGTATTGCATTGCATCAGAAAATGATGAAATCAACTCTGGATGATATGTGCATGATGGTATTATGCAATGTGATGCAATATTACATCATTCTAGGCTGATTTAGGATTTTGTTGCAGTCCTACTGGATAAATTTACACGGTGAAACATATAAAATGAATTATATGAAATATCTTCAAAATGAGAGCTAATAAAAAATTTTCAGGGTTATATTCATGTTCAGCACACCAAGATACTATAGATTAGGACCTTTTTAAGTCAGTTATGATCTCACTGTTGACCAGTGTAATTATTCATATACTATATATGAACCTATATAGTCCATTCATTATTTTCCCTATAATTTTTAAAATCAATTTCATGAAGTAGTGTAGGCCACAGTGTAAGTTGTTTAATTCAAATTGTTTCAAATGAGAGTATCAACCTCATTTGCTTTTTACAATGCCCTTGAGCTATTTAGTTCCATTAGCATTAAAAAATGGGGGCCAACAGAGAGGACCAAGTCAGAGCATCAGACTTCAATAGTGTTGTGCAGTTTGTAAAACTAATCTTTTTCTGGAAAAAAGGCTTTTTTGTTTGTGTTGTTCTCTACTGTTTTGGTAATATGTGTGCACCATTAATAATTTATGGAACACAATAGCTAGGCCAAATAAAGTAATATATACTCAGTGATATTCTTCCTTTTGCTCTGCTTCTTAATATTAGAAGAAATAGGATTCTTGGCATAATGGCCATCTCTATTGTAAAGAGCTCTAGCCAATTTCTAGGTCAAGGCCTATTAAATGAAGTTTCTGAGAAGCCAAACATTTTAAATACCCTGGAGTTAAATTAAGGAGCTCTATTCAAAGACATCAGCAAAGGTGATAGTACTTCTACAATCCCATTAACAATTCATGAATTCTCAGCAAATGTTGATGAGTTAATTCAATCACCATGGTTAAAACAAATGGAGCTTAGATTCTGCTAGTTTTTCCTCTTCATCCACAAAACTTTAATTTGCTTTTTTTTTTAATGGAACATTTTTAGGAGGAAAGAAGACTTTAGAGTTTCATTAGACTGATTCATATACCAGACCTATTCCTTATTAATGGCTTTAGAGAGATTTAGAATTTTTACCCCGACCAAAATAGGAAAATATGACATACTTCATAGAGCTATTGCAGGAATTACTATAAGAGGCAATGGAACATGCTGAGGGCAATCTCGCATATGTGTTTCCCTTAAAGCGGTTATTAGTTAGAAAGGGCCAAATACTGATGTTGGAAAATGTGCGTGACTATCTTCCCCCATTCTCTCCTAATTCTTTTTATTGTTTCCCTACAAATTACAAGAGGTACTACCCTATCTGCTCATTTCTGTTAGTGGGCAGACTGACGGGCTCCATGGGACCCCCCAAGCATGCACACTCTAAATGGGTTTTGCCATCTGCCACATAAAGAAAAAGCTTGTTTTTAATGTGTAAAACCTTAAATAGAAAAGAACTTTAATAGAATTAGTGTGCATAGTGTAGAGAGAGAAAAGAGGAAAAGATAATAGTTTCCCAATAAAACACCCAAAGTTACCCATCCTCTCGTGTGTAAAATGCCCAGTGAAATAGGGTTGGCCCTAAGTAGGGCTACTGAGGCCCAAATGCTTGCCACAAGTCTAAGGCACATACTGGAAGGGAACCAGAGGGAAAGGACAGATGGAGCCAGGTATGATTGGAAGGAAAGAAGCAAAATCAAATTACAAATCAAGGGTAAGAGCTGCCTTTGTCAGCCTCCCCACATATCTCTCGTCCACGTCTCTTCCAAGTGTTTCTACATGCCTCAGCTCCATGTATTTTCTTTCATGTCCCCCAGGTCCCTGGTGCATGTCCAAAGCTGAGAAGCAAACATGCTTTTTTCTTCACCTGTCTCTCTGTTGCATGTGCCTCCTCCAAGTCTTCTACCCAAGCACTTAATCAATCCACTCTATTTTCATGGTTTGCTGACCATTCCCTCATAAATACTGTCAATATCAGCTATCTGTCTCCTTAAAAATTCAGACCCATAAGCTCTCTTAATCTCCAAATTAGCTTAGAAATTCTGATCTCCATTTCCAAAAACCATCACAGGTGATTGTTACATATTTTAAAGTTTGAGAACTCCACTTCCTCCTGTTTTCCTAGGCACATACATATTATAAAATAATCAATAATGCTCTTACAAAGAATTTACCGGATTTCCAGCAAGGACTGAATAATGAGTTGTAAGTTAAATCTTGAAAGTGAACGGAATCTTTTCCCCTAATGTAAAGAAATTACAAGGCACCCTTCTCTGTTGCTTTGACCTTTTCTGGAAGTTGAGTTTCCAGAAGACTGAAACAATTTGAATTATATTTTGAGACATATTAACAATCCCTGAAGAGCTCTTAAAAATCTGCTGCCTCAGTCTGGCTACTCCAGAACCATGAAGCAGGGATCTTTTGGGGTGAGACCCAAACATCTGTAATTTTTAAAAAGTTTCTCAGCAGATTCAAACATGGAGACAGGTTTAAAAATCAGCATTCTGGAGTTGTGATTCTCAATCCTGGAGGCAAGTTAGAATTGCCTGGGGATACAAAATGCAGATACCTGGTTATGTATTGCCAGAGATTCTCATTTAATTGTTCTGGACACCCAGGTTGGAGATCAAAGGCAATGGAGCCACAATTCAAAGTGAGAAGGAGGAAGGGTAGTAAGGAGGAAAACATTTTCAGATTTGAAAAAGAGATGAAAAGAAAGAGGGAAGGGGAGGGAGGATCACGTTTAGGGTTTCAGAGCTGTAAAGAGGCTAGTTTACATCAAGTGATCCAGCACAGGCTCTGTAATATAGAAGTGAGCTAACATTTCAAGCACCCTAATCCTGATTGCACAGCCTCAGGGTAGGTTGTTTCTATTTGAAAGACTCTAAGGAATTCTAAACTCTAGTCTTTAATAAGGCAGTTATTCTAGCTACCATCAACACCAGGTGTGTTTTAAAGTATAAGACTTGCTGGAAATTTTTCATTGGGGTTTAAAGTATGTGGTTGGCCAGGAAGAGTGCATGGGGTCCTCCTGTCCCCCATGAACAGGGTATTAGAATTTAGTCTTTACTACTCGAAGTGTGTCTAGACTAACAGTACTAGCAACAGGAGGACTTTTGTCAGAAATGCAGCATCTCAGGCCTTACTCCAGACCTACCTAAACATACCCTATCAGTTTTGGGTTTTTAACAAGATCTGAATAAGATTTAAATGTACACTAAAGTTTGAAAAGTTCTGAATGACACCTTGGACTTAATATTTCAAGCTTGTATTCAGTTACGTAATGCAAATTAAGTTTATCCTACTGCTATAATAGTGTACAATATCTTTAAGTGTAACTTTCATACAAGGAGCTTGTGGTAGTGCCCAAAGGAATAGAATAGTGTATTGGGATTTCTTTGTGTTTATAGAGTAACTTGTGCTGGCTTGCTATTAAGTGACTGCATATGTGGTAGAATTGAGTCTAAAATTTCCTTCACTGTAATACATATCACTTAATAGTGAGGTTATGCTAGATAGTCTCTCTAAATAGCAGTGGCTACATATAGCTATCAATAAGACCCTAATTAATTATAAATGATTAAATTGATTTAAATTGGTCGTAAGGCTGGTCCAATATCTCCATTTGATAGACTAAAAATATGAGGTCCAGAAAGACTAGGGGCTCATCCAGGGTTTCACTGATTAATTAACACTAGGATGAAACCTCAAAACCTCTGACCTCCAAGTGTAGACTTCTTTTAACTTACACCAGCCTATTCCTTTGGAAAACTAGCAGGTTCTTTTTTTTTTTTTTTTTTTTGTTTACGAGCTGTGGAATGGAAATAAAGGTGAAGTAAGAAGCTTTAAGCTCATAAAATAAAAAAGAAAAGAAAAAGAAAGAAACGTCAGTATCACTTGTGAACCATACTTAGTGTATAGGCAGACCAGAGGCCACCTACAAGATATGCCACAAGAGAAATAAAGGACTTCCTTCCCAAAGCATAGTTTATTAGTTTTATAGCTCAATAATCATTTCCATTTATGTACAACACTCTAAAAAATCTAGAGACAAAATATGTTTGCTTGCTAGCATACCATGAATAATTGTTTTAACTGTGTTAAAAAATAATTCTAAGAAGTACAATAATGACTCGAATATAAATAAAAAATGGACATGCATTAAAGATTTCATTTTTCAAGTTAGTCAATGAGGGAATCAGATATGTTAAAACTGGTTCAAGGAAAAGCCCAAAAGTACAAATGTATGTGGAATAAAGGAATTGGATTGGAAAGGCAGGCAAAACTTGGTTTTTCTGCAGGATACCAAGAAGTCAAACAAAACTCTGTTAGACAATGGAATTTGTATATCCATCAGCTCTCTCCACCAGAAAAAGAGGTGCAAAGTAGCTCAACGGCAAAGAGTAAGTCCATTACTAAATAACCCAGAAGGATGTATTATAGACAGTGCATAGTTTTTGGTTGAAGTACAATTTTTTTTCTATAACTGATTAAATAACTCATCGTTCCTTTTCTATAGCTGCTACAATGAGTATGTAGTAAATTCTTTCAAAAATATTTCAGAGTAATATAGCATGATCACTACCTAATGCTACATAAAGGCAGACTCCAGAAGGATGAAAACCTAAGAGTAAAAATCAAAAATAGCATGTTATTAAAAGATAATGTAAGAGAAAAGAGTAGGGAGATAAGATTTTTTTTTTAAGTAAAATTGGGGAGTTGTAGTTTATTTATTCAAGCTTTATTACCCAGCTTGAAATCTTGAAATCTTGGAGACATATCTGACTCTTTATAGCCCTTATTTAACTCTGCTGTCTGCCTTCTCCACTACTTCTTATTATTATTGAGGTAACATTGTTTACGGCACTGTATGTGATTTAGAAGTATAAGATCACATCTTTTCCAAAATGTCTTAAAAAAAAATAAAACTAAAAGGCACAAATTACAAAGCAAAAAGAAAAAGATCAATGTGAGTACATCAAAATAAAGGATCAACGTGGGCGAAGCTAGAGACATGATTTGGATGTGATATTTGCAATGGCTAAAACCAAAACAAGACTAATATGTAATATATGGGGAATTTCTTCAAATCAACAAGGAAAAAGCATGAACTGCAATGAAATAATGGAATAAGAATTTTATCCAAAACTTTTTTCATTGTAACATACCACCTGGTTCCAAGTTCAAACTACTTGCCTTTAATTGATGAGGATCACTAATGTATTCAGTTATTACTGAATAGCCAATTTAGCAACAACAGTCAAATGTTTCTGTCACTGGAACACTACACTGGGAAGTTTTGTTAATGGAGAAGAAAAAGTCAAGAATGTGACTACTGCATTGAGAGATTCTATTAGTAAAAGGAAATGTTTGTGACAGGAGAAAACAAGGTGTCTTGCACCTTGGGAATTAAAGAGCTCTTAAAAGAACCTGGAAGATTCTTGCTTAGATGAACCCAAGACACAGTTTGCCATCTGGGCTGCTCTGCTACTGCTTCTTAGTCTATCTTCTTGCCCACTTGAACTTCAAAAGCTAATGCATTTACAGATCAAGAAAATTGAACTTCAGGGCCTCCCCGGTGGCGCAGCGGTTAAGCACTGCGCTGTGGAGCTGTCAGCAGCGCCGACGCGAGTTCGATGCCTGGCCGGTGAGAATCCCACATGGCGCGGCAGACCTCTCCTGCCTTGCCCGCTGCTCCCCTCAGCAGTGTGTTTCTGATCTGCCTGTTCTGTTCCCTGCTCAGTCTCTGGTGAACCCTCTCGCCGCCCCACGCCTCTGGCCTGTACCCCTACTTGTATGTATAAATAAAATAAATAAATAAATCTTAAAAAACAAAACAACAAAGATTCCCTTTTAAAAAAAAAAGAAAATTGAACTTCAAATTGTATATACACGTCTGTATATACATCTGTATATTTGATAAATTGCATAGGTTGCTATATTCATTCATGATCTACATTACCTCATGCAATAAACCTCAATTCCCAGAAAATAGAGAGCTCAGTTGAATTTTGATTTTGATAAGATGAGTACCTACTGGATCTGTATATGTGTATATGTATATAAATAGGGGTGGTATATCACAAGATCAGAAATAGTAATAATTGACTTGGTACAATTTATAAGTCAGAGTTCCTAATGTTTTAGCACAATGTCTCCATATGGTAAAGTTCAGTAAAAAACTGTTGACAGAGGGGCATAAATAAACTAATGAAATATTTTCATTATTAATGAAATAATTATTATTCCAACAAGTTATTTCTTCTTATTAAATTATTCCCTGAAAGAACAGCTTATAAACAACCAGTACAAAATGAAAGTTACCATTTAGGGAAGATATTTGCCAATTTTTGAAAAACATATTTTATGGCCTCTATAGGAGATCACTATTTCAAGGGATACATTTTGAAAATAGTTCATCTTGGAAGACTCACTAGAATATTATAATTTTAAAAATCAGATATTTTTGTGTGCATTGAGTAATTTTATGTATAATCTCTTATAAATATTCCCCAGGCAAAATAATTACGGCAATATTCTATTGCTCTCTACAGTAGGAAAGTAAGATCTCCTGCAACTATTTAGGTACTAAGAGGGCCCAGAATTACTTTTGAAAGAAAATATTAGTTTTATCCAAAAATAGAGCCTTTGCATATCTCTGTTAGAAGCAGTCAAGTTTTCTATTCAAACATGTGCCTTCTTGGTGGCCTTAATTTTTATAACAAAGAATCTTCATACTTTGACAATTAATTGATTGTCAGAGAATATCAATCTGTCTTTGCATGGCAAAACAGAATATTTGTTTCTTGCTTCATTTGTTTCTTCATTTGTTTCTTTCCACAAAAAAAGCACTACAGAGGCTTTTACCTTCATTTCTCTCACATTCCCTCTGCCTCCTGATAGACTATGGTGTTTCCTTGTATAGTCATGTGTGAAGTATGTGGAACTACAAACTATCTTTTCAGTCACAACCATCCCCTCATCTATTGGTTTCACCAAACCTGAATAATAATAAAACCTACATTTAAAAACAAACTTTGGAACAGACTGGTTGTTCAGATTTTAGCCTTAGATTTAGTCTGAAATGTAATTGAGTGTCTTGCTTTTATTGAATAATCTTTTTCATGTATGACATCCACTTATGTTTCAGGATTTAAACAAACCATGTTATTAGATAAAAGTGAAGTTGTTACTAATAAATCACACATTATTGTCATAAAAATGTGCCATTTATGAATTAATGCAATAGAAATATAGTCACAAACTACTTTGAAGTTCTTACCTTGAGTAATAAATTGTCCAAAACTTTGCTGATTTATATGTGTATGTTCATATATATATATATATATATATATATGTATATATATATATATATATGTATATATATATATATATGTATATATATATATAAATTTTTCTACCCAACATTTACTATAAGACTTTTTATTTAAAGAAAAATTATAAAATAAACATTTTATTGTAACCAATTGTTTGTCAATATATTACTTTAAATATTGTATGTTTTATTCAGTGGTGAGTTGGAGTTTGGCTTGTGAAAGCTAAAAGCTAGATCTCAGGAAATTGTATGTTGGTAGTTTGAGACTCCATAGGTGGAGTAGTTACACCATAGCAATTAGCAAACTCTATAAACCAGCACTCCCCTAATCCCTGTGGAGATTCAGTGTTAAACATTTATCAGCACACCACTTTTTTTTTTTTTACATTTGTTTTACAAGCTAGTATACATCTACGTATATAGAAATGATAATAGGACTTTTGGAATTTCAACTTAGTTTACAACAAATATTTTTTTAAATGCCAAACATTAATAAAACCAAATATAAGGTTTCATATCAATAACCCAGCCACTTAATTTTTACTAGACCAATAAAATGTGTTGTTAATATATTTCCTAAATGAATTCAAAAGTTCAACTTGATTCCTTAGGTAAAACTGAGACAAATGAAATGACCATGTGTTTGCCATTTATAGATGTTCAAGGCTAACTAGGCACACGTCTTTGAGGTCAGACAGATGATGATGATGATAATGATGATGAGGAAGAGGGAGAGAATTTCAAAATTTTAAAGAAGGGTAAAATGAAGCCTGATAACACTGGAACACCAGAATTCAAACAAGAAAATCAGTCTTCTGTGGCTCAGTTTAAAGGGGTTAGCTTCATGGAAGAATTAGGAGAGCCCTGACGGAATCCAATTCTTCAGAACAAAAATGAGTCTGAAGTAGGCTAAATCAGCTAAAATCGTTTCTTATCAGACAGGAAACAGTGTCTACACCTAATCTCCTATCTTGAAACAGAGGCAAAATTAAAATGGCATCTGGATTCATGATGAAATATTTGTTTTCCTTTTTGTTTTGAAATAGTAAAGATGTCAGACCTGTAATTATAAATACAAAAGTCAAGATTAAAAGAGCTGACATGTTTACATCCTTTCAAAGTATATGGCACTTATATTTTATAACATAGTTAAGTAATAAAGTGCCAGTAAAATAAGGAAGCAATTTCAATCCCTTCTGAGGCATTTATGAAGCTAGAATTGTGAGACCTGGCAAAGTACAGTTGTTTATAAATTAACTTCCCCCGCTAATTAACCTTGATTGTCATGATTCTTTAGGACATACATGTAAAATTGGTTTTCTTTATACAAAGTTCACCACGCAGCAATGTAAAAGGCACTTTAAGTTTACTGTGATTGGTCAAAAACACATAACATATTATTTAACACCAACATTTAAAAAAAGTATATAGTCTAGTAGTGTTAATTACATGCATATTTTGTACAACAGATGTCTAGAACTTTTCTGTCTTGCAAAACTGAAACTCCATATGTATTGAACAATTCCTCTTTATCCCTGACCTGCCTCTGCTGCTGACAATTACTTTCTACATTGTTTGTAAGGGTCCAGCTACTTATGATACATGTAAGTGGAATCATGCAGTTTTTGTCTTTCTGTTGCTGGCTTATTTCACTTTGCATTCTGTTGTCAATGTTCACCAATAATGTAGCATATGACATGATTTCCAGAAAATTTTAAGTTAATATAGTCTTACTCATTTTTGCTTTTGTTTGCTATGCTTTTAGTGTCATAACCAAGAGATCATTGCCAAGTCCAATGTCATGAAAGTTTTCCTCTGTGTTTTCTTCTAGATTCAGAGCTTATGTTTCTAATCCACTTGAGTTAACTTTTGTATATGGTGTAATATACACCATTCCTTCATTCCTTTGTAGCTGGATATTCAGTTTTCCTAATATCATGTGTTGTAGAGACCATCCTTTCTCCATTGTATATTCTTGGCATCTTTGTTGAAGATATTTTGGTCATAGACAAAGAATTTCTTCCTGGATTCTCTGTTCTGTTTCATCAGGTTATACATGTTTTTTTTTTTTTTTTTTTTTTTTTTTTTTTGCTAGTGCCATATTATTTTTATTACTCTAGTTTTGTTATATGATTTGAAATCAGGAAGTGTGAGTCCTTCAGCTTTTTTTCCCTCTAGTTGAAATAATGCTTTTAACAGTTAAACTGAAACAGTGAAAACTGACTATGAAACAATTACACTTTTAACAAAGGGGAGTGGCTTTGAGGACAATACTTTATGTCAGTTTCTTATACATTTTTATCAGGTGCACCAGAGACAACTTCTCATTGAGAAGTTGTGCAGTATTACCTACTACATGATGAACAGCAAGTTGTCTGTGAAATGTTTGTTGAACAATAAGTACAAGAACACTGCTAACCTATAGCCGTGACAATAATGAGGTGTGACTAAACTGTAATAAATTTTTACACATGCATAAATTATGATTCAGAATATTCTCCACTTTCAAGAATAGGCTTTTTCAAATAATGCTAAAAACTATCCTGTGGAACTGCTCTTCTTTCTGAACTGGTCTGTGATCCAGCCAGTGAGTTATTTAATAAAACTGGATTCACTCCTTTCATTTCTTGTATTATGTCTGAATACAAATGACTGTAGGTTGTTTACAAATGTCAAATTCTACTTCAAAGAATGAAGGCATTCATTATTGAGTAGGATTGGGTGATTGCTTCTAGGTAAGACCTGTTTAGTTGCAAATTTTTAACATATTGTTTAAAAACCACTTACATTGCCCGATAAACACTTATACATAGAAAAGTTTTGACTATGAGGCACCTTAGAAAATCAACAAAATAATAGCAAACAAAACCAGATGTTTGCAGATGTTACCTGCCCATTAGTACCTTACATATTCCCTTCTAAATTTTCAGATATATCAAATAAGACAGTTATTTCTTTATATATTCATATATATTTATATATATTATATATTCATATATATTCTATTTTATTTCCTACTGTATTCATACCTTCACAAGAATCATGAATTCTTGTGCAAGATTATGAATTACTCCACTTCATTTTAGATCAGTACTTTTAAGCTGTTAATGTGAATTAGCTCCGATCTATGTATCAGCATTCAGTGATAGACAATAATTAATAATAATAGTTAATCAATAATTTTTCCTTGATTTAAAATATTGGAATCAGCTAGATCTAGAAAACTGGTCTTCATGATATATTTGCTCAGTGATTTTTAGCACAGCATTTTTGGACATGTAATTCATACCATACAACTGACCCATTAAAAGTATACAATTCAATATGTTTTAATATATTCTCAGGGCTGTGCAATTACTATGACAATCTAATTTTAGAACATTTTTATCTCTTAAAATAAATTCCAACCCTTTAACTATCACTCCCCAGCATCAACCCCCTCCCCACAGTTGCAGCCTTTAAACAACCATTAATCTACTTTCTGTCTCTATAGATTTGCCTATTTTGAACATTTTGTAGAAATGGAATTATATAATATGTGATCTTTGGTGAGTAAATTCTTTGATTTATTAGCAGATTTCAAGCTTTATCCCTTTTGTAGCACATATTATTTCATTTGTTTTTATCGTCAATATATTCCATTGTATAAATATATTACATTTTATTCATTCATTCATCATTTGATGGACATTTGTGTTTCTTTCGCTTCTGATGAGTATTAATAATACTGCTTTGAACATTACTGTTTATAGCTCAAAGATTGTTAACGTGCTTGGAAGTGAAGAAGGGAAACTTTATGGTGGCCTTTGTGAGACACTGTAAGAAGAACATTTTGCTTCAGTAGAAAAATATGCACTGCTTAGGTTATATTCTTCCAGGTATCTGATTTTATCTTGTCTTTCATTATCCTCGAGGCATTTTCTCTAAGGAGTAGATCTCTGAGAGCAATGCAAAACAATTTCTGTCTATTGGCCTGAAAACTCAGTCAGGTGAAGGTTCATTTGCGTTCTCACCTCTATTGAGAAATAGAACGGTTTGGTTTTCACTTACACATTAGCTTTTATATTTCTGATCCTTAAGTGTACTTTATTTTAAAATAATCTCCCTTAAATTGGTTGTTTTATCTTGATATTTCCTCACTAGTGATTTAATCATTAACATGTCTTCATTTTAAAATCTGTATGGAAGTTATGATTTTATCTTTCTTGAATCTGATGTTTTAATAACAAGCTCAGTATTTGTGAGCCTCCAAAAGTTCTCCATTTTCTAGTAGAATTAGAATTTGTATGGCTCTGAGAAGTAGCAGCAGTTGGTCTAGAAATTTCTGCAATCTCAACAGTACTCTTTAATTTAAATACAGTCTAAGAGACTACAATTTTTCTTGATAGTCTTGAAGTTAGAGGAAAGTTTTAGGCAATTTACGTGATTGGTTTCTTTTGAACCTAATACACAAAGCAGTTTCTTTTTTAAAAAAAATGTCTAAGTCCTACTGTTCGAAATCAATTGCATATTTGATTTCTGCATGGTAAGCCTCCAAGATAGTATTTTTTAGAAGCATTTTGTATTATTTTTATTGATTCCTTGGTCTTTTATGAATTGTTTATTCCTCATATTTCTCAAACTTTACATACCCAAACATATGGTTACAATCTCCTCTAGAAGTCATATCTTCCATAGCTGGAAATAATTTCATTTAAAGCAAAATGAAAGTCATGGTAGTACACAATGACCTTGAGATTTGAAATCCCACAGGAGCAATCAGAATCCTTTTAATGAGGTGATGATGATGCACAAATATTTTGGAAACACATGACTATATGTAAATATAAAAGTTTCTGGGTCAGTATTCATCTGAGATTAACCCAGGGTCAATTTGAAGCTGACTATTAGATTTTGTAGGTGCATTTGCTTTTCAGAAAATAAAACTGTGACTATTTAAAATGTCTCATTTGGCCTTGGTCCAGGTTTCCTCTGTGCAAGTGTGTGATAATCTATCAATCGAGTGTATATTGCTGGATTTACGTAATTTCTGAAGCTCTCGAGATGAGTTCAACTTATGAATTTGCAAAATATGTATACTTTGCATAAATTTTATTATAGCACACTCAGGTACATGTAATTTATTATAAGAAAATTGTTCATGGTTTATAAAATAATATCAGACTAGATTGTTAAATTACAGAACAAGGTACAATATTAAAATCCACAAAATTCAATTTTTTCCTTCTAAAATTAACATGTTAAATTTACACTCCTGGCAAAGATACCTCATTTTTGTTTTCAAAACTATATTATTTAATCTCCTTCTAAAATTTTAATACATACAAATTCAATTTTATCTCGCATGAATTTGTTTCTATTTTAGTAATTTCATTTTCTCTGAGGATTCAGCTAGTTCTCAAATTTCATTATACTGTTTCTGTATTCACAAAGTAACTAAGAAGTTTAGATTATTGTTTGAGGTTTTTATCACATTACAGTTTGAAAAATAAATAGCATTTTGTCTTTTTTGAATAAACCACCTACGTGCCCATGGCTGTAGAACTATGGCTACCACAGGGGAAGAGGGAGAGAAGGATGGAGAGCAAGGTGTGGAGGGAGCCCAGGGGACTGGGTGGAGGACAATGGTTATGTAGGTGCTGTGTGGTGACACACATCTGACAGATGTGATCTTATACCCTTAAATCATATACAACCTTGTAAACTAATGTTATCTCAATGAAAACAAAACAAAAAAACTAGGTTTAAGGGAATAAACAAATAAGTAGCGTACAGGCTAGAGAAGTACTAATGTAGACTCTAATAGTTTTCTACTCAATTAAAAGAAATCAAAAGCAGGATCAAGACACCAATTTCCTGGAGTAACTGGGTTTTTATGGATAAAATGACTTTTAACTTTTCTATACCTTTAGGACCTCCCTGGTAGCGCAACAGGTTAAGCGTAGCACTTTGAAGCTAACTAGAGCCACTGCAGCATGAGTTCAATACCTGGCCAGGGAGATTCCCACATAGCGCAGTAGATCTCTCCTGCTTCGCCCCCTGCTCCCCTCAGCAGTGTACTTCAGTCGGATTTGCCTGTTCTGCTCCCTGCTCTGTCTCTGGTGAATGCTATCACCACCCACACTTCTGGCCTACACCCCAACTTGTATGCATAAATAAATAAATCTTTAAAAAAAATACATCTTTAGAAAACTAAAATCTTACAATTTTAGTGAAAGTTTTTCTTTTATGGGAACCAAAAAGCCCAAAGCATATGAATTAATCTATACATCTAGAGTCAAATTAAGATATTACTTGAGCTAAGAATTCTGTAGTGGCATAATCAAGAAACTAATACTAAGGCCAGCAACATTTCGAGATACAATTAGTGTTTGCTAATATTCGAGGACAAGAATAAGAAGGCTGGTTGATCAAGATTTGCCCACTGAATGAAGATAAGCACTGTTCATTATTTATCTAATTCAAAACTGTAATAGTGCATACATATAAGGCATTATGATATATTTTCAAATTTTATTTGAAACAATATGTTAAAATAATGGTAATTGATAATCCTGGATATCAGGATTATGATTAAGAACTCCAGGAAAATGTACTAACAAACTCAGGGTAACTTTTTTTTTCCCTCAAAGCAGGTCATATCTACATATATTGGAATTTTCTTAAAATGCTGTTTATTATAATGTGAATTTTTTTTTTAACAAAGTGGAACTATTGTGGACATTCTGGAGAAGATTTTATTACATAAACTAGCCTGGACATGGAAATAAAACAACAAAGATGTCTTATTTAGTTGTTGACAAATAGAGGTACTTAATTGTTTACTTTAATAATGACTTCACCAAGTTAATGCCATGGAATAGAGAAGCTACTGAAATGTCTTTGCTAGTCTTTGATTATTTTCTGCCAATTTTCACAACTAAGATAGCTTTAGATTACTACTTCTCCCAACAGGTTTGTTCAAAGAAGAGCTATGCTATCATACATTTCCAGAACTAGGCTTGGTGTCCCTAGGGTAAGAGTATTGAATATGAGTTCAAGTGAAATGTTTTCAATTTGAATCTCAATTTGACAATTTGCTAACAGTTCTCGCAGTGAAGGATCATTATTGTCTCTCCCATTTGTTTCAGTCTTGAAATAATAAATTATTCTGAAACATTGCAGTAGACACGCCAATTGTGAGGATCCCAGAGTTCAGATGCAGCCTGGAGGTGGAGGATTGGCAGAGACAGTATCACTACCAGAATCCTTCTGCCAGAGGGTCTTATCTGCTGAAAGCAAAATGAGCTTCAGTATAAATAGGTAAACATTTCACACTCATTTTTTAACATGTTCTTTGTACTACTATAATACTGAATATTGAAAAGAATGGTTACAATAGCCATTATTTCAAAGTTAGAAGCAATGACAGTAAGGAAAACATCAATGTCTAGCCCAATAAAATACTTGGCTTCCTTTTTGTGTGTGTTTGGATAACCAAATAAAGTACTAAGAGGGAAAAAAGAAATGATGTAACACTTTAACCTAAATTTGTGGTGTAAATTAAATACCAAGTACTTGTTCATTATTCATCTAATTAAAAAATGTATTAGTGTATACATGTAAGGCATTATGATATGTTTTCATTATGATATATATCGACTGTAGCTTATTTGTAGAGCTGAAATATTAAAATAATTTAAAAATGACTTTTAGGGGCCTCCCTGGTGGCGCAGCAGTTGTGCGCTGCGCTGTGGAGCTGTGGGCAGTGCGCGATGCAAGTTCGATGCCCAGCCGGGGAGAATCCCACATGGTGTGGCGCAGACCTCTCCTGCCTTGCCCGCTGCTCCCCTCAGCAGTGTATTTCTGATCTGCCTGTTCTGCTCCCCACTCTGTCTCTGGTGAACCCACTCGCCGCCCCACGCCTCTGGCCTGTACCTCAGCTTGCATGTGTAAATAAATAAATCTTTAAAATAAATAAATAAATAAATAAAAATGACTTTTAAGTAATCCCAAGAACTTCTACAGTTTATTACTTGTAACAAATAAAATGAAATACTCAAACCTATCTTGAATCTACTTTTAGGCTGAAAAGTCAAATACCAGATGTATTATAAAATGACAAATGGGTCAAAATAATAGGACAACTTTTCAATGGCATGTCCACAAGTCATAAATATAGGTAGAAAGTCAAGCTGAATCATTATCATTTCATCTGGGCAATAATAATAACTTCTAGATTATAAAATCCATTGATGTAAGCTTAATTTTGTAGGTCACATCTTAGAATCATACTGATCGTAGATTTCTCCAATATTGTATTCTGAAAGTAAGTTGGAGGATTTACTATTTTAGAGAACTATATTTGACCTCTACAATAGTGTGTGTGACATGCCATCAGACTAAAAAAATTCCAGACTTAAACTTTTACCCTTAAATAGGGATGACTCTTTTAAAAGATAGCTCTTTAAGACACCTGAATATCATCATTTAAGTTTTAAGGTGACAAAGCATACTATGTGAAATAAACAGTTGTAACTAAAATGTTGGTAAACAATCTGTCTCATCACTATCAACACATTTTTCTTAATAGTATTGTTAAAGAAACAGTAATAAGAATAAATATCTGTTATGCTGAAGTTATGTGTAAAATTACCTACCGGAACTACTTTCCATCACTTTGCCTGTTCCATAACGAAGTTATTCTGGAGACGTTTAAGTTTGTTCTATAGTTTTCTCTCCCTTCATGAATTTGATGTTAACATACAGTCAGGTGACCTTCCTGGTACAGCAAGGAAGTCTTCAAGTTTTTTCCCTAGTCTTAAATTTTGATTCTGCTTACACACATGAGAAATTTAATTATTTGAATATTTACTCAAGCTATTCATTAAGAAAAATTTAAACTATATTGAGAAAACTCCTAAAAATATATAGAATACATTGTGTACTCTTAATCTACTAGTCTTGTTTCTTACTAACCATGCTATTTATTGGTTACAAAGGAAATAACATAACAGCCCACAATATTCTAGGCAATTTTTGGAAGACCAAGAAATCTGAAACTGAACCGTCCCCCCAAATACATTGCATTTTCAATGTTTTGCATGCTAGTACTAAATTTCACCTTTTATGCCATAACACTGTCGCCATCCCTTTCCAATTGGAGCATGCAGAAATTTATGACCTCTAGCCCTTAATACATTAATGATCTATTGAACTAAATTTTAATAACCCTTATAAAGCGTATATATCCGTCCTGTTCGATAGAAATGCACACGTTGTCTAGAACAGCACTGTCCAGTAGAAATGTCTTTGATAGAAATGATCTTTACCTCCACTATCCAATAGAGAAGCCACAAGCCACAAACAGCTACTGAAACCTTTGAATATGGCTAGTGATTATGGAACTGAATTGTCTACTGCATTTAATTTACTTAAGATTTAATAACCACATGTATTGGATTAGTATGGTGTAGTACACCACTGAAGTATTCAGAAAATTGTTAGAAATGGAAGGTAGTTTATGAGCAATTCAGGAATCTCAAATTATCAGCATTATGTTTTAAAAACCCTGTCAGACATTCCTTCAGTGTGAATCTTTCCAGAAGTTTCACATTTTAAAATAATAAAACCCAAACTAGCCAAATTCTTTAGGTTGCTTTTCAGTATGAATCATCTTTTTGCAAAGAGGTGTAAGACTGCTTTTATTGCCAATTCTGCCCCCTCTTTTACAGACAGAACTCAGTGATTAGGTTCCCGCATTTATTTAGGTTATTCTCCTAAAAAACATGGTTTCCAAGCTGCAAATAAATGACAGGAACTTTTCCACTAAATTATCCCAGACAGCACAAATGTTCTTTCCCAAAGTGCAGACTGGATCCACAGCCCCCTCACATTGCCTGTTACATCTGTTTATGCGTATAGAAGTGACATCCACTGCATAGACAGAGAATGCCAATTTCTTGGGAAAGCACCCAGAATTTGGTGAGGATTTAAGAAAAAAATTTACTGTTCAAAATAAAAGATACTAAGAAATGAGTATTTACAAAGCCCTGTCGAAATTAAGGGAGAAAGATTTTGCTCACAAAGCAAACTTTCTGGAGTCCCTATCTAAATATAATTTACTAGCTGATAAAGCTGTGGTTAAGTCACAAAACCTAAGCCTCGGTTTCCTCATCTATAAAGTGAGGGTAATAATAGTTCTGTCAATAAGCCTGTGCATGACTTTAAAATGGGCAAGATTATTGGGTATTCTTTCACTGTAATGCTCGATGTTATCTACAGGGCTCTGGGGTTTTGTGGTTCTAGAGTAGACCTCTTTTGAGTAGGCTATTTTACTAGTAGGCTGCTCCTTTGACTATTTTACTACTTTATAAACTATAGAAACTTGTGGTAATAGAAATGTTCTTATCTACAGAAATGGATTTTTTTGTTGCTGCTCCTTAGAGATATATTTGATTACTACCCTGGTAGATCAGATAATTCAAAACATTACCTTTTAGTGCCTTATAGCATACTAAGCAATTTTGCCTCTTCCTTGTTTGTCCCCAAAGGTCTGTTCTTCATACTCTGATTTGAATAAGTTGCAGTATCTTGCAGATTCTCTCCCTAATTAATGAGCTAAATAATATTTTGGACAAATCTTTATATTTTCTAAGAATCATGTTTTCACGTTCTTGAAAAATTATCCTTTGAGAGTTTCTACTGGGTTATCCTTTGAGAGGATCGGTTTAACGATCTATTTTGATGGGCAGTTTTGTACTTAGTATTAAGGCTGTAACACTTCCGGTATTTGGGGGTGGTGGTATCAAGAGGGGATACTGAGCATTTATTAGAGGGTTGGGGGATGCCAAGAAACTCTCTCCTGACAACAAAGTCAGAAGACCTCATTCCTTTCCTTTTGGCAGTGGAGCGTTAAGGTCAAGGCGGGTGTGAGGTGCAGCAAAGTGACCTAGATGGGGGCCACAGGCTTCAGCCCTCCTGGAGAATGGCCCTAGACTGTGGCTGCCCCGGGGTCATGGAGTTGACTGCAGACTTCGCGGGGTCCCGGAAGCGGGTAGCCCAAGAGCTAGTTCCCGCCAAACCCACACCCAGGTGGAGAGGCCGACCCGTCCCAGAAGGGCAGCTCTTGCCCCAGGCCTGAGAGGCCCCTCGCCCACGGCCGAGGGGGTGGGGCGGCCTCGCCCGGGGCCGGTGCTTTTCGCCCTCCGTTGGCCGCCAGAGGCTCCCTCTCTCTCCCTCTCCTGGGATTTTGCTGCCGGGCTCCCTCTCTCTGCGGCCCCTGAGTTAATCCCATCAGCCGAGGTGAGGCACCTGTTACCCTGGGCCTTCCTCACGCCCGCGGCCTCTCTCCCGTAACACCCCGGCTCCCGGGCGCTTTGGCCCGGCGCGGGGGGCCGCACGTGGGCGAAGCCCCTTCCCCCGCCGGGCCCCCGCCCCTGGCCCGAGAGCGGCCCGGCCCGGGTGGCGCCCGCCCGCAATGGCGTTGGGGAGCGCAGCGCGCCTCCCGGGGCCGCCCGCCGCGGGCAGGGCGCGCGTGGGGGCCGCGGCGCGCGTGGAAGCCGCCGCCTCAGCCGCCCTCCGCGCTGCGCCGTGAGGAGCGGGCGGCGGGGCGCCGAGCGGGCCGGCGCGGAGCCGAGCCGCGGCCACCGTGGGGCGGGGGGCGCCTCCGAGGAGGGGGTGGGAGCCGCGGCCGCCCGACCCTCCCCGCCGGCGGCGGCTCCCGCTCGGGTAAGGGGGGGCCGTGCGCGGGCGAGCAGTGGGGAGGGTGGAGAGGAGAAAATCGGGCTGTACAAAGGCTGAGTTGCAGGCTGGGTGGGGGTGGGCCGCGGCTGAGGAGCGCTAGGTTGGGGAGCGGAGGCTTTATCAGTGGGATCTATTGTTTCCTGGCACATTGGGCGCAAAAACAAAGGGATTTCTTCTCATTGCCCTGGCATTTTGTCTGCCTTTTCTTTTTTTAATGTGGCCAGGGAGCTCGGCTCTCCCCGTGCCACACTGGGATCCGCCTGGCAGCCACCGGGAGCCGCAGCCAATGTGTTAGGACTTCAGGTGCTTCTTGGCACAAAGCTAGACTGCGACCTCCTACCGTAGCGCCTGGCGTCACCTGCTCTCCCGGCCCTGCCCCGGGGCCGAGGGGCTGCGTCCCGAAGCAGGCTTGGGAATCGGCTGCCTCTCAAGTTGGTGTTATTTATGTTTGTCTTTTGTGAGGGCAGGTTTTGAATCCCCCGGCGGCCCCGTCGCCCCCGCCTCCGCCCCCCTCGGGTTCGAATTGGCGGGGGAGGGAGCGGGGGTGTGTGTAGGGGGAGGGGAGGGTGTGTAAGGCTTAAGGAATGTCAGGGTAGAAGGAAATTGTCGATGCCTTACAAAAAACAGGCACCACACTCTAAAGCCTTTCTTGTTTGTCTGCATGGGCCATGCATGCGTGCTGGGCCAGGAGCCGAGTTTGGAGAGGCATCTCCGTGGAAGTGTGTGCTTCCTCAGCTCATGGTGCGTGAGGGTGATGAGGCTCGGCCTGGCCTAATATTAAAAACCAAAAGAAAACAAAAACAGAACGAAAGCTTCTTCGGACCACAGTGTCTGCTGCTCAGCAGATCTCCAAGTATTTCATTGCTGGCGTATTGATATAGAATCCAGCTGTGGGCTCCAGGAGACCAGCAAGCATGCATTGCGTTGCATCTGGGGGCTTGGAGTAAGTTAGAGGCTAGAAAGAATAAACAGGACAGGGCTATAAAGAGAGGTTTCATGGGATATTTGCTCTCTGATGGTCACATTCTTATGCATTTAGTCCCCTGAGACTCTACATCTCACTCTGTAATGAAGAATATTCACTTTTAGGAAACTTCCAAATCTTTGGTATAACCGAACTTAGAGTGAAACTTAAAGCCATTTAAGAACTTTCTTCTGCTTGTTTTGGTCTGAAATTGCACTAGCCTTCCATTGGAGATGCTGTAAATGTAAATGAGAATATTGGACCACAAAGAGTGAAATAAGCTTTTATAGGCATGTTTTGGAATTTGTAAACATAAATTCCAAACTTTTCATCATACTTATACAGAAAAAATAAGCTCTATCTGAGGTGGAGAAAACCTAATGAAGTTCATTTTCTGAACAGTGTGATGATTTAAAGATGAACTACTAGTTTCTTCTAAGGTCATTCACAAAAGCAACCTAAACTAGACTGAAAATGTTGCTTTCAGGTGTACTTATGTGCAGCTTGTATGTATGATTTGGGGAGGGATCTCCAAATTGTCATTTTTGTTATCAAAGCTCAATCAGAAATAGAACTTTTAACTTCCCATTTCAGTAAATAATTTCTTCTGTTTGACATGTGCTCTGCCACTTTGAAAAGAAAGTATATAGTTGACTAAACAAATTCAAAAAAGCAAATCAATTCAGAAATTCCTTCTTTTTTTATTACAGATCAACCTCTAGTCTTGCTTTGAAAAAGCCATTTTGTGTAACTCTTGACTGAATAATTTCCTAATACACCTGTTGGGAGGATCACTGACACAGTATGACATTTGAAAGGTACTTTTTCTTGACCAATTACTGGTGATTAGAGAAGAGAGGTGTTTTGTCATTCTGTTTATTTTTTTCCCTGATCATTATGAACACTGGCTTTTCGCCCCTGAAGTAAAAATGTTGAAAACCGAGTCTTCAGGTGAACGAACCACTCTCAGAAGTGCCTCTCCTCACAGGAATGCATATAGAACTGAATTCCAGGCACTGAAAAGTACCTTTGACAAACCCAAGTCAGATGGGGAACAAAAAGCAAAAGAAGGTGAGGGCTCCCAGCAGAGCAGGGGGAGGAAATATGGCTCCAATGTCAACAGAATTAAAAATCTATTTATGCAGATGGGTATGGAACCCAATGAAAATGCTGCTGTCATTGCCAAAACAAGGGGCAAAGGTCGACCTTCATCCCCTCAGAGAAGAATGAAGCCCAAAGAATTTCTGGAGAAAACAGATGGCTCGGTTGTTAAATTGGAGTCCTCTGTTTCCGAAAGAATTAGTAGATTTGACACAATGTACGATGGTCCCTCGTATTCGAAGTTCACAGAAACTAGGAAGATGTTTGAGAGAAGTGTGCACGAGTCAGGACAAAACAACCGCTATTCCCCAAAGAAAGAGAAAGCTGGAGGGAGTGAACCTCAGGATGAGTGGGGTGGTACCAAGTCCAACAGAGGCAGTACCGATTCCTTGGACAGCCTTAGCTCCCGGACCGAGGCTGTCTCCCCGACTGTGAGTCAACTGAGTGCAGTATTTGAGAACACCGATTCCCCCGGTGCCATCGTTTCGGAGAAGACTGAGAACAAGGAGTACTCAGTGACTGGGCATTATCCCCTGAATTTACCATCGGTCACTGTTACGAATCTTGACACCTTTGGTCACCTTAAGGATTCTAATGCTTGGTCTCCTCCAATCAAACACAATGATGATACAGAGGATGCTCAGAAGAGTAATACAACTCCAGTACCAGAAGTGGCTTCGAAAAGTGTCTCTGTAGTTTCTATGCCTGGTGAAGAAACACAGCTGAGCAAGGAAGCCGAGGGCTTCACATATAACCAAGAGACTCCTGACAGAATTGACAAAGGCATCCCTGAAGAACCTTGTGCTGAAAATAAGGCAATGCCAGAGTCTGAAATTCCTTCACCACAAAATGAACCTTTAGAAGATGCCGAAGCTAATTTGGTTGGGAGTGAGGCAGCAATGCAACAGAAGAAAGAGCTTGCAGGTGGTGATTTTATCTCTGCTGATGCTTCTGGAGCCACTTGTGGAAAAGAAGTACCTGAAGATTCAAATAATTTTGAGAGTTCCCATGTTTACATGCAGAGTGACTATAACATATATAGGGTCAGATCCAGGTATAATTCAGACTGGGGAGAGACAGGCACTGAACAGGATGAGCAGGAAGATAGTGATGAAAACAATTACTATCAACCTGATATGGAATACTCAGAAATTGTTGGCTTGCCAGAGGAAGAAGACATCCCAGCAAATAGGAAAATAAAGTTTAGTAGTGCTCCAATTAAGGTAAGTATGTTTTCAAAGTTTTTTCTAAGTTTGTTTTTAGTGTTTGGGCCTCACTGTGTGCAAAATACATTTGCCAACTTATAGTTGGTTTAAAAAGTTTGGAGTTTGAGAGCTATCCATCATATTCCCTAATGTGCTTTAAAGTTGCATCTACCACTATTGAAAAAATATTAAAGTTGAGAAAGTTGGTGATTATGAGATATATTCCAATGGACTGGAATATGAATAATCTGAACACTGAAAAGGAAATATTGAATATCTTCTTTAATTAGTTTTATCTAAAATTCCCATACATAATAAAACTTTCTGAATCTAGACATGGGATGTGAGTTATAATGTACAATGGGAGAGTTATGGTAACCTGGAAATAATATTTTTTATTCATTTGCTTAAAGAAATCTGAGTTGTCCCTTAAATATAAGTGTGTTGAGAGGAATCTTGGAACTTTTCTCTTTGTATTGCTACTTGGTAGTGAAAGTTTGATTCATGGAAATGTATTAGCGGACTTAAATACTGTAATTGGAAAACCATCACTGTAAATAGCTTTGAGTTCAGAATTATGTAGTTTTAAAGTGAAATCTTGTGCAACGAAGTAAAATTGATTTGCCATTCCTGGGTTTATTTTTACCTCATCAAAACTGGATAAAAGCCAGTTGAATTTAGATACACTGTTGTAATGACTTGACTTTTAACATTAGACATAAAAGAATAACAGAAAGTACATCAGCAGCGGGTGGTGAAACATTATTAGCTGATAATGGCAGTAGGGGCAGGAGGTGGCTGGTTGAGTATCAGAATTTCCTGGAGTGTGTTTTCAAAGTGTACTTGCCCACCCAGCTCAGTCCTTAGATTCTGGAATGCCCTCCTGGGGGAATCTGGAGGGTTGTGGTGGCAGAATGTGTTGGAAACCACTTTCTGGGCTAAGGGCTTCTAGCTTACACAGTGCAAGTATGATAGAATTGGAATTTGAGATGGTATCTTTTAAAAATTTTCCCTCAGAAGTCTAAAATCACTATTATTTTCTGCTTGTGTAACTTCCATCTGAGGCTGTAATATTTATAATTCTTATAAATATAGCAAAGAGATTTGCTACACGTCATAGCAAAGAGAAATCTGACCTTACTTTATGAAATACAATTTTGAAATGAAGTAATAATCTATGAAATTATTTATAGGTGTTAGCAGGCAAACTTTCCTTCATTGGAGTAAGGTAAAAGTTCTGCATCAGAATGGCCCATGTCAAGTTAAACTCTGTTTAAAATAGAATTGGGAATCTGGTTTCTAAATAAGCTAAGTTTTTCTTTCCTGTGTTTCACTACCTTCCTTTGTTATTCTCTCCCCCATCCCCAACTCCAGGCACCTCTTTAGAGGTACTCATCCTTCAGGCTTGTTTGTTGAGCTCCTAAATTTCACTTTCCTTGTTCTGTTTAGAAATGCTCCCCTTCGAGCATCCTTTTCCTGCCCCTTTAGGAAGAAAGCAGTAAGATTAAATTGTTTCACACTGAGCAAGGCAGGAATAACTGAAATGAACTCTCAAAGGAGTTTGTTAAACTCAGTGACTGACTCCCTAATAGGAGAATAGCAGCTTGTGAAAATTTATCAAGTAGAGCACCAAATGGGGCGCCAGCCTCGTATTTGGGTCCTATGCTGCACAAAAATGTAACTATACAGTAATAGGTTTAATGGATATTAAAGTATTTATCATTAAACTATGGCTGTTCATATGTAAACAAATTGACTTCTTGGGTACCATCTTTTGAAATTCATGTGATTTTCCCCCACTACTGTTTGCTAGAGACTATTTCACATAGCAGAGAAAGAAACAGGTAGCATACATTTAAATCTCACCAAGAACATAGATCAAACGTAAGTTTGTGAAACTGAAAGATAATGCATTGAGTTTTCTTGGGCAGTTAACAGAACAAGTTGGAGTGGATTAAGTTTGCAAACAGAAGATTCATTCTTAGCCCTTGGTAATGAGTAAGACAATTACTTTCTTGTTGTTCTCATTGTTTAACATGTAAGTGGATTCACTTGGAAATTTGAGAGCTACTTTTCTACTGGTGGTGGGGTTTGGATTATTCTTCACTTAAGATTTTTACTCAGAGGGTGGGAATCCTTAACTAAATCCAGAAGTATTTATTGAAGGCTTATCATATGCTTTTTTGGTGTTAGCTGTAGAAAAATACAAACGTCTGTAAAATCATTGCTTTTTACTATGAACTTGTGAAATCAGTTCATAAACACTTGGTATTTAAAACCCTTGTAATGCAGTGTGAAAGTCTGTGCCAAAATGTCTAATGTCCTAAGAGTCCTTTAACTGTAGTTAAAGTTGTCTGTACTAACTGTGTAGAGTGAGTGGAATTTGGCGGGTCATATGTGTGTTTCCTTACTTTTTTCATAAAGCTTTATTTATGGAATGGAATGTTCTGATTTCTAACTTAAGTCTTTTCTTTTGAAATTTAAATATACTCCTTCTTTCAGAAGCGACAGGGAATGTATTCCTTACAGGAATGATCTTTAGAACTTTTACATTCTTTTTCCTGATATTCTCATTCTTCAACTGGGATATTCTCAGCACCTGTATATAGTCTTTTATTTTAGATCTTGGTTTTGATTTCCCTGTGTAATGTTGTCTTCAGTTTCTATTTTAACTATTTGGTAGATGTTTTAAATGGAGATTTTTCTGACGATGCCTTAAATCTGGACCCAGAAAACCTCAAAATAATAGCTGATCTCTTCTGTGTAGCATATTCCTTACACATAATTGTCGGTGACTTTTGGAAGTGGTTGGATTGTATTGCTCGCTGGCACTTAATATGCCTCTTATCTTTTTGGGACACAGTTCTTTCTTAGTGGATAGGTTGATGTGTTTCATAGAGTTGAATGTAAAACATTAGAAAGGAATTGATAATAGCAAATATAAATTCCAATGGTGAGATAGGGAGTGAGATACTGTTATGAACCATACTAATGTGAAATGTGGAATTATGCCTTCATTCTCAGGAATTTCTCAAAACCTAAGGGATTGAATTGATTAAATTTCTCTGAGATACATTAAGGAAAGGATGACATTTTCATTGTTTTTTCCTTAACTAACAACATTTACTGAGCCCTTACTCAGGATCAAGGCAAATGTAATAAATATATAAAATGCCGAGCTGATTAAGCCAGCAATTGCTGGTAAGTGGGATTGTATACAGTCCATTAAGGAACCATCTTAGGTTATTCTGCATAATTCTGATCTTGGATCTTATTTCTAAAGTCACAACAACCTCATTAAGGAAGTCATAACCCTTTGTTTCTGGTGGCCTTATGTCTTTCGGATTGTTGTTCTTGAAACGTGGAGTATCTGAAAAAGGAAATTTTCCTAACTCCCCATAAGGAAGGATATTACAGGGTTAACACGGAGGTGCTTTGTGCTATACTTTTCTGAGCGTTCATCAAACTGAACTTTACAGAGCCGGGGTTCAAAGGAAAGGCCCAAAGGGTAGCAGTTCTTCTCCAAACCTTCCATACTAGTTGTTGAAAATGGACCCCTTAAATTCTCTCTCTCTGTTGGGGCTGTTATTGTCAGGAGGTACTCGAGGCCTTTTTCGATGGGATGCCATTTACAGCATGGTTCTTCTGAGATCCAAGTTTCTGTCTCTCTTCCTAGCCTTCCTCTTCAGTACTACTTAAAGGTTATTATGAAGATGAATCATGGGGGATCTTTTAAAATGCAGATTTCTGATTCATTAAGCTTTATAGGAAATTTCCTTCATGCTGTGGTTAGCCTTCAGGTACACTATCAGGTAATCGATTCCAGAGGTTATGGAATGGACAGGCTGAGCAATTTTGAATCCTTGAATCACATAATTTATGAAATCAACTTACAGTGAATAGCCAGAACCAAGAGCAAGCCTTGGGTGAGTTAGCACAGTTAAGATAACGTGCAAATAAGGTTGGAAGGACCGCTATGCTGAGGCGGGGTACACAATGTTCATGTGCCCTGTCCCTGTCTCGCCACATCAGTTATCCCCGTTAATGGTGTGGTTATTAGGACTGGAGCTGATATTTGAGCAAAGACTCTCCAAGATAAAGGTGCCCTGGGCTGATGATACATACTTGCAGTACAGAAGAGAGTGAGGGGCAAGTACACTTCAATACAGCGGTAGCTTTACCAGTTTGCCTTCTGAGAAGCCAGGGGTCTTATTTGTGTTTCTTGGGTAGAACACCTGTGGGTCCAGAATAGAACCGTACAGGGTGTGCTCAGCGAGTGGCAGATACGGTGATGACACAGCTGTCAGTCCAGAGATGGCATGATGATGACTTGGTCATTCCACCCATTTCTACTTACAAGTCAACCTCTGTTTATAGCATTTTCTCTGTTGAAAAGCCTTATAGGTTATGAACTTACCTATTTTTAGCACACCTTGTGAATTTTGCCTTCGTCCTACAAGTTATCACTGTACTTAATCCAGCTTAGATTCATTATTTACTATCAGTGCTTATCCCTTCTTATGGATTTCTTCAATTCCGTTTCTTTTCTTGACTTAAAGAATAGAATTTAATATTCTTGAATAATAAAATAAGATCAGAAAACATTAAGTCTGGGTAATTTTTTTTTTTCCTTTTCTAACAAGCTCTCAGTTGGTACTGTTACTGCTGATCAACAGACCATTATTTGGAACATGATTTTGAAGTATAATATTTGGGCTCCTGAAAGGGGCTGGTACAAAGTGAAAGAAGCCCCTTAAACAAATTTGCTTTCCAGATGGATCTGCTGTAGCCAGCTGTGTGGAATAATATTCTTCGATGACTAAACAGGTGGAAACTTGTAAAGTGGGTGAGGCACTTTGTTTCTGGATACCAAAGTGGATTATGATCCCTAAATTCGTATCCTAGACTCTATGTGTGGTCTAAGTTTGTAAATACAAAGGCACGGGAGGAAGTTGATCTTAGTAGATTCAGAAATTTTGTTTCTTTCATTTTCCTGGAAGCCTAGATTAATAGCTTCTAGAGAGTATAAGATTATTATTTTATTTAGTTTGTCCTTACTTTGGATAACTGTGATGCCGTAACATTTAAATTGATCTTTCCTTTACATTTTAGTGTTTTATAAATGACCAAATAAGTTAAATATGTCTAATATTGTAATGTATTCTGTTAATAAATATTTTGTGAATGTGTATTGAATAAACACCCCTTTTCTAAAATCCACACTATATACAAATATTTTTTTCCCACTGACATTGGTCACTGGTGTCTAAAAATGTTCCTATAGTGAACTATTACAGACATTTGGTGGCATTTATTTATAGTAGAGATGTGAAGTTTCTTGCCTTTGGTATTATTTGTAAATTGTTGTCCTTCCTAAACTTCCTTACAGAGGATACTAGTTGTTGGATTAATGGACTGTAAAGATAAAAGGTTGAAGTTTAGGGAAAAGACCTTTCTATTATGTTGTCCATACATTGTCTATTAACCCAGTCACATGCCTGTCAGTACTCATTTAATTTAAACCTCATTTGCATTAAAATTTTTTCTTACATCTTCACCACTCAAAAAGAAAAAAAGGTCTTGGAATTTTTGTAGAGGAATACAATTAGATAGAGAATCCATCAGTATAAATCCCAAAACCATTTTTTTCCCCCTGATTGCTTTGAAAAATTCCCTAGGAGTCTCATCTCTTCATTTTGATTTGTGACATCGAAACTTAAAGATGAAAAATACTTAAAGGTAATCAGATGTAATTTCCCACTCACTTCAGGTAGCCCTTCAATGATATACTGCTGACAGATGATCATTCAGCTTCTGCTTGAATAATTCCACTTATTGGGAGTTTCTTATTTTGTAAGGTAAAAGGAAAGTTAGGAGGAGGAACATGCTGTGTGTGTGTGTGTGTGTGTGTGTGTGTGTGTGTGTGACAGAGAGAGAGAGACCGTGCACAAACACCCCTGCAAATACTTCTTTTCGTTTATTCTTATAATTTTTATTGAGGTAAAATTCAAATAATACAAAATTCACAATTTAAAAGTGTACTATTCAGTAGTTTTCAATATATTCACAGTGCTGTGAAACTCTCACTATTATCTACTTCTAGAACATTTCCATTACCTTGTAAAGATGCCCTGTGCCTCTTAGCAGTCACTCCCAATTGCCCTTCTTGCTTCATCCTCCAGCAAACACTAATCTACTCGTTGTCTTGATGGATTTGCCTCTTATGGACAGTTCATATAAGTGGCATGAGAGACAATGCTTTTTTAAAAGGAATGCAGGAGACACAATGAGTATGGCTTGGGCTATGTTAACATTTAAACATTGTGATAACAGTACACCATTGGAGAGGCTAAAGAGCAAGGGCAAAATAATTTTTAGATAGTGACATGATCTAAAGATTATATGTCAAGATCTGGGAGCTGCAAGTGCTCTAGGAGTCACTCTAGGAGTGCAGTGTCATGGAGAGAAAGAAGACACAAAACTGAGGAGACAGCAGTATAGAGGAAGGATTATTTTTGTGTGTTGATTGGGTTATTCATGGACACACCGCTGTTTTTAAAAAGCTCCTTATCTTTCAGTAATTCAATATAGATTTTATGTTCCATAACTATCTCTGATTTGGGGCGATATTTAGTTTATTGTGTATTGTCTACTCAAGCATGCTATACACACACACACACACACACACACACACAGATAACTACTAAATATTATTGACTAGTAATAAAAGTAACACCCAGAGTTACTTGATGTTGTATAAACATGGACAGATCTGCCTCTTGAGACCTTGGTTTTCTTATTTGTAAATGAGGCTGTCTCATAATTGATCACCCAGACTTCCTCCCAACTTGAATATCTTGTGATTCTCTGATTATCTCCTAAACATATCTGTACAGTACATTGTTATAAATGTTTGTCCTGTTATTTCAAAGGAAAATTTTCAGACATTTTTTAAAATATCAAAACAAAGAATTTGTATGTTGCTATAGAGAATATTATTTATGCCATAGATAATAGTAAAGAGTTCAAAATGATTGAAACATTAAGTCCAAAGCAGCACATTTTTATAGAGTAGCTTTTGAGAGCAATTCAACTTTTGAAAGTATGAGTTGAAATATATATTAAAATACTCTGCTGAGGAACCTAAGAATAAAGAAAGAAATGTTTTATAATATAGTTGCTGACATATTAATTGGTTCACTCACTTTTGTTCTGGAAATAGCTCCACAGCTCAGTTCAGCATGATTGAGATATTGATAATTTTTTTGCAAAATTCCTAATTTTTAGCCTAACTTGCTCTCTCTTTTTCACACACCTCCCGTTACAAAGAGGACAATGAAATAGAAAGAGTATAAAGATATTTAGAATTTTGGTTTTGGCGGAGAAAAGTCTTGTTCTTATTTAATCTATTTTAGAGGGATTAAAAAATTTTTTTTAGTGTAGTTAAAATTGTTCCTCATATATTTGAAGAAAAGTAATTTTAAATGAAAGGGCACATGGAGACGTTAGTCTCCTCTCTTTTTCAAGCCACATCAAAAATTTTGTTCAGGAGAAAGCTGATCTTCCAAATTGTTTTCTAAACTAGCTGAAACAGAGTGGGCTAGATTGGGACACATAGTGATTGACAAGAGCAAAAAGATAATGGACTCATGACCACGGAGGTGTCTTTTCAGGAATGACCCGGTGAGAGGTTTTCAGAGTAGGTATTTGCTGTTTCTCTCTTGATACTTTTGGACTGGATTGGCCCTGAGAAAGGAAGTGGCTCTTTCCTTGAATCTGTCTCTCTGCAGTGAAGTGTACCTTTCTGTCTCTTCTACTTCAGACCTCTTCTCCCCAAATTGCATTTTACTTCTACACTTCTTTCAAAAATACGTAAAGATAAAGCTTCCTAGAGAGTACATTCGTACTGGAAAATTGGTCTAATCTTGAATACAGGGATTTAAAATAGTACTCAAAGTCAGAGGTGCCTTTCAGACTTTTGAAGAGTGTTCCTTCCACTGTAAGGTACCAAGGAGAGAGGAAAGAAGTTTATTGGTTGGTTCTTCAGCCCCGCCTATGAGTTGTTTCAGAGAAAATGAATAGACAGTTGTTTCCTACTCAGACAAACAGAAAGATTTACACTTTCGTTGTGAATCAACTGATGTGTAAGTAGTTCTTTTAAAGCACCTATCCCTCAGGAAGAAAAGCAAAGCTTGTTGTAGGGCACTTGAATTTCGTCATGTTCACCAGATACGTAAAACTATTTACTTTTAGAAGCTTACTCTGTAGGTAGACGAAAGGGCAGTAAGTTAAGTTACCTATCAGTCATTATAATGGGCTGTGCCAAAACCACCTGTTTGTTTCTTCTTAGCAATTTTAAGACTGAGCACTGAACACTAAACAAACAATACTTAGTAAAAAACGAAAACTAGACAACATATGAAAACTTATGATGTAATAGGGAAAGAGGGAAAGCAGAACTCAAGAATAATAATAATAATGTATATCAGGTCTTCATTGATTTTTGATCCTTGTGCATAACACTAAAAGAAATTAAATCAACCCTATATGCAAATTTTTTTCTTCAGTATATAGTGTTATTTGTGATTATTAGGAAAGATTTACGATAAATTTGCTGGCTAAAATATTTTTAAGTCTTGATATATACTGCTGAATTATTTGGAAGGGTTGTATTATTTTATAATTAGCATTGCATTGGAATGGTTGTCTCGCAGTCTGCATAGCACTTGATATTATTTGTATGCTTTATAGTTGTCAGTTTGGTAGGTGAAAAAAATGTCTCTAAAATATTCTCTATGTATTATGTTAATTTATTGATCAGGTTGAATGTTTTTATGTGATTGTAGACCTTTTTTAGATATGAGTTCTGTTTATCTTTTTTGGTTAATGACTGTTAATAAAGAGTATGTCAAAGTGTTATTTTCCTGGTAGAAAGTTAGAAAAAATCATATATATAGTACCTGGTTTAAATTCATTTTGATATATGCAAATAGTGTGCTAGAATAAAGCTACTCCAACTCATGTTTTCTAAAAATTATAAAGATTTACTGTTTTGTTTGCTAAATTGAACCTCGACACACTTTCTGAAGTTGAGAGAATAGAGATGTTATGCTTAGTATTTTGCCTATATGTAATCCTATAAAATAAACTTGAGTGCATTCACTTAAAAACAGGATTTTGAGTTTTAGGCCTCCACAGAGTCCTTTCGAATATGTTTCCTGTTCTAAAACACTAGCTAATATGTAGTTTCCTGTTGTTCTTAACAAAAGTTTTAGCTAAAAAGAGATTTCAATTGATGCAATATTAGACTGTCTGGTAGTCTATAATATTTTTAGTTAGAGCCAAAGAGTCTGTTCTTCTCATGCATTAGAGAGTGTTTTGTTTTGTTTGTTTGTTTGTTTGTTTTTGAAAAGCTTTGGTACATAATGTTGGAGGAGATACATGATGAAAAATGTAATTGTTGGGTGGCCGAGTTTTCTGAAATTAGAAGTTTAAAGTACTGTTTCTGGCCTAATTAGATCAACTTGTAACTCAAATCTTAGAGTTTTAACTAATTCTGGCGTATTATAAATGTTGGTGAAGTCCTAATTAAATTGCTTAACTATGTAATCTGGTGCTGCATTATCATTTCTATTAGGTATCCTAAGCCTTATTAAAATGTGGTTAATGATTTCTGTTTTTTCTTGAATACTGAGCTTATAGTAGTACTACTTAGATGATTGTGTATAATTGTAAGGATTATTTAAAGGGAAAAAAAAGGCAGCATTATTATGCACCCAACCAAGTTTGAGATGAGACTTGTGTTTTTCCATTGAAAACTACTGTGCTGGGAATTTTTATGATGCTGGTTCCTTTTTTGAATGAGTTTGAGAGTGGTACTTTTAACCACTAGAGAACCCTAAGGATATTACCCCTTTTGCAGATGTAGCAGTCACAAGTTTTAGTTACTTGCTTTGGCTCTTACTGTCTTGTGAGGTTTTTACCTTTAATCTAGTAAGGGCTCATTGACTAAGAAGAGTCTGTCCCCCTCAGTGGTGGATAGCAGAAATAAGCTGAGAATATTAATTAAATGTTTAGGCAGTGTGTTAGACAGGTTCTTCAGCTGGCAACTCCAAGGTCTGTAGTATGAATCATTGTAGTTCAGGTCCAAAGGCTGTCAAGTTGTACTTAGTTTCGGAAAAGACCCAGACTGAAGACTGAGTATTTAAGTCTGAAACCTGCTGGAGAATTCGTTATTGCTTTTGTTCAGGAAAGCCAGTCTTTAGTTCTTTTTAGGCCTTCAAATGATTGGATGAGGCCTACCCACATTACACAGGACAATCTGCTTTACTTACAGTCCGCTGATGTAAATGTTAATCTCATTCAGAAACACCCTTGAAGAAACCATAAAGAACAATGTTTGACCAAATATCTGGGCACTGTGCCCAGTTAAGTTGACACTTAAAATTAACTGTCACAAGTTTTTGCATTTGGTTGCATCCTCTGAAATGGTTCCAGGGAGAAAACAATTTTTCCACTATTCTTAGAGGAGGAATTTGGTTCTTCCGTCCTCTTGTTCTTAGAAAACCTGCTATATGGGCTTTTCCCTCTTGGACCAGCATCTCACAGAAAGAGGATGAGCTTTGGAATCAGACCTGGACTCTGAACCTACTGACAAAATCTTAAGTTTGTTTAAACTTTTAAGGCAGGGACTTTGCCGTTTTATGATTGTATCCCCAAGACTGTCACACTGCCTGGCACACAGTAGGTATACAATCAGTGTTAGCAACCTTCGGCATTCATCATCTTTGCTCTTCCCATTTCCTACTCCCTTTTCCCTTCGGAAGTCCAAATTAAGATGACGATGATAATATTTGTACTTGCATAATGATTGTATAATTTATTTATAGGTAAAATCCTTCAAATTGGCAGTTATAAATGAAAGCTGAGTGATTCTATTACAGATTGTAATTTTTTTTTTTTTCTGGCCATTGCTCTGACTTGCTCAAGCTGTTGTGCTCTCTTTCATTTCGAGAAGTCCCAATTCATTGCGCCGTAAGGTAATGATAGTTTATAAGTAACCAGAAACAGTCATTAAAGCATGGTTGCTTGAGATATGGCTGTGAGGGTTGAGGGGGAGGGTATACATTTTCTTGAACTTTATTTCTTCTTCAAGTGATTGCCCAAGCTTGTAATTAATTGTGAGAGAATGTAAAAATCGAAGCTCTATAGGAAAGTTGTAAAGCTACTTATTTAAAAATTGCAGCAATTTTCCAAAACTTTAGTTACTTGAGTATGTGAGTATATATATATATCTTTACAGTGAAATTATTGAAAAGTAAATTAAAGAAGGCAGTTGGACTACTTCTTACTATTTAGTCTTTTCCTCTTTTTTTTTTATTTCCTGATTGTTTATTAAAATGTGGTTTGTCCGTTTTTTTGTTCTTTTCAGTAATTAAGTGGACTTACTTTTGTGGGTCATTACTGATAACTGATTTTAGATATGGCATTGGTTTTACTCCGAGTGAAGTTATAATTTTGTAATTATTTTGGTAGGTAGTTGTCTCATTCTCTAATCAAACTCTTGGTGACTATGACTTTTGTTTGTCAAGAAAAAAGCTTTCCATTTTTCACAGTGACTTATAATTAATTAGTAATTACCTGCATGGCAACACATAATCCAAGGTCTTAAATAAATAATATTTTTGTCTGTTTCCTCCATGAATTTTATTATCTAGAAGATGCCTGACAGTTGTCATTAGGCTAAAATATGAAGTAGTGTTGCTTGCTCGTGTAAATTAATTTGCGTACAAAATGTGTATTATTTTCCTCAGGCAGAAATAGCTTTTAATGGCAGTCTAAGGAAGAGAATTTCTAAGCTGTTTTCTGCCTTTTTCTTTTAAAATAAAATACAGTCAGTATTTTTTGAGAGTTTATGTGTGTGTATATATAGAGAGAAAGATAAAAAGTTCCGTAAAAGAGAATCACCTTCTAGTGCTAGTGATGCTGGTAAGAATATATGACAACATGAAATTTCATCATGCTATTTGAATGAATTGAGCGAGTATGTCAAATGTGATGTTGTTATTGCTGATAACATTTTTTCAGGATTAATGATTATAACATTCTGTAACTACTGTATAGGCATTAGTCAAGGCTGATAAATCACTTACTCAGATGTTTATAAAGAACTGGTTATGCTGCAAATATTTTGAGAGGCATTGTCTTTTGAGTTGATTGATAACAGCCAACAAACATTATTGAATATACTTAATATGTGTTGAGCTTTAGGCTCTGCTGTGTGGATATCAAGATAAATGAGGCAAGCCTTTGCTCCTCAAGAAATTTATAATCTTGTGAAGGAGATAGATAATGAAAAAATTTACAGGATCGTGTGATGAGTGTTGTGATGTAAGCATCGGCATAGGGTGACCATATATAATTTATTGTCCTTACTGTGACTCCAGAATAAAAAAAGGGGTGAATAATTACATATATTTGAGAAATTAGATAGTCTGTGTGCTTCCGTTTTTTTTTTTTTTGTTTTTAATAAGGACACAGGCCATTGCTTAGTCTTCTTTGTATCACACTATGTCGAGGGTGACCAGATAATTCACTGTCAGGTTGGGAAACTTTTTAATAGGGAGAGGAATGTTATTGATACTGAGGTGTCACAACTTAGGGTTGACCCAGGACAGCCAATTAACATGGTCACATATATGTATCAGGGCACAGAGAGGACACTTGAGCTGGGGTATCTTTCTTCATTGGGAGGAAGGGAATCATCTTGGAGGTCTTATTAAAGGAAGCGATACTTGAAGGTTCAAAAAATAAGAATCAATTTGATAGAGAAGTGGGACAGCCTAAGTTGAGGGAAAGGCATGTTTGAATTAACTGTAAACAAATCATATCAGCTGAAAGAACAATGGGAAAGTGTGTATATATATGTGTGTGTGTCAGAGTGTAAAGAATGTGGATAGGTAGTATTTCAAGGGGGGACTTGTTTACTAACAGCTTGAAAAGTAATGCAAACTACTGGGAGTCACTGAAGAACTTTAAGTGATAGATGACTTCATTCCTTTACTGTAGCATCTTCTTCCTATGTCGGTGGCTATGGAAGGCTATGTTTCTCCATTCTTTATCGCTCATGCTCTTTCTTCTTTCACTAAACATTTATCTTAGTAACTTGAAACTGACTTCTGTTTAAATTAACTTGCTGGGTTAACCGATGTTTTTGCATTTTCTGGGTAAAACTTACTGCCTGATCCCATCTGCATAATTCTGACTCACAGGCTGTTCTGTAGTAGGCCCTCACTACTCGTTCTGCCAAGGTGAGTTGTAGGTTAACTGAGAGTTGGATATGTACATTTCTAACCTTGATTTTGCCCACTTCCTTTCTAAGTGTGTCTTTAAACGACTATTAGGTAAGTTGATGAAATAATAACTATGATAATAATTTTTTTTCTAAAAAAATGTCAATTGAATTATTTGGAAAAATCTGATGAAGAGGTCACTTAAAATTTTTGCTTTTGAATTAAATGAGGGGGATATGAATGAATGAAACAATTTGAACAAATATATAAAAAGATTGACTACTTACTTTGCAAGTGTCTTAAAATTTTTGATCCTTTTTATGAAGACTAACCTGGCCAACAGCACCAATGCAGGAAAGATAAGGTCAGTTGTTAATTTGTAAAGCTAAATTCAAAAAAATAGCCAAAGGGGCTTCCCTGGTGGCACAGCAGTTAGGCGGTAGGCCAGGGAGATTTTCACATGGCACAGCAGACCTCTCCTGTCTCTGTGGCTGCCCCACTCAGCAGTGTGTTTCCGTTGATCTGCCTGTTTTGCTCCCCACTCTGTCTCTGGTGAACCCTCTTGCTGCCCTATGCCTCTGGCCTGTGCCCCAGCTTGTATG
This sequence comes from Scalopus aquaticus, assembly GCA_004024925.1. NCBI lineage: Eukaryota > Metazoa > Chordata > Mammalia > Eulipotyphla > Talpidae > Scalopus > Scalopus aquaticus. The sequence goes on along the minus strand of PVIJ01007932.1, from coordinate 20,996 downwards.
TATAAATAAATAAATCTTTAAAAAAAAATAGCCAAAGATTGGTGAATGGTGAATGAATGTACTTTTTAGAAGTCTTAAGTTAATAGAAATCTGATGAAATATTTATCAGTTTTTATGATTTGCTACTTTTGCTGTCTTTTAAAAAATTAGTCAACGAATTCTTAGTTCACATTGCTTCCAAGAGGGCATCTTCTTGTTAAGATCATCTGCTTTAAGCTAGGCATTACAGTAATCACTTCAATTACATATTAGAACATAGCCTGCATTCCAGTGGGAAGAGAGGTGGGCACATGAGAGAAGCACTGTGGAGGAAGTGTGCCAGGGGCGCTGTGAGTGCAGGGACAAGGTCTCTGGGGTCTGGGGGCAAGTTGAGCGAAGCCTCTGGAAGGAGATGAAAACTCTAGCTGATTTTTGAAAGTTTAGTAAGTGCTCACTGAGAAAGGATGTAGATGTGCAGGGTAGCTCAGAGGAGAAAAAATCATGCTATCTGGCAAATCGAAAAGTAGTTCAGTGTTGTTGGTACATAGTAAGGCAAAGGCATATTAGGAAGGTTCCTTTGAGCTAGACTTCGTTTGCACGCTTTTGGGAAAGCTTATCAGAATAGAGAAGAGAAGAGCATAGTTGGATTTGTATTGTAGAAAGACCACTCTGATGGAGAGTGAGAGGTGAATTGAAGGCACGGTTGTGAAAATGGGTTTGGGGTGGCTATGCAGGAGTTTAATTAAGTGAGCAGGTATAGGATTTTGATGAATGTTTGTAAGAATGGGGCTCAAGACAGGCCAAGAGCAAGCTGGGGCAAGCCGGATTAGGCAGAAAGTGATGAGAAGTGTGGTTTTTCATAACATTGATTAATTAATTTTTTAACTTTAAAAATTTATTTGTATCTTTTACATTATTTTGTATTCTCTGTAGGTTACCCACCACCAATTCACCTGTGAACCATCACCATAGTCCCTTGTGCTCTTTTCTCCCCTGTTTTGAATCCTTATCCTCTGCCTCCCTCACTGAATGTCTCTCATTTATGGTTGCCTGCTAATTTTTGTTTTGTTGTTGTTTTCTCCTTCTGATCTTTTATTTGGTTCCCCTATATTCCTCCTTATGAGTGAAACCATTCGATATTTTTCTTTTTCCTTCTGGCTTATTTTGCTGAGCATGATCCCTTAGCTCCATCCATGCATAACATTAATTTAAATAAAAAATCATATGTGACAATTTGTTACTCATCTTTTTTTTCTTCTCCCCTTGCCACAAAGGACCTTACCCAGTGCCTGGCTAATAACAGGTACTCAGCAGATGAGAGATAAGTGAAGGAATTAGCTGGGCATAAAGATAGAGTTGATTATCTATGATCTAAGAGTTGCAAAATAGGACTGGTGTGAACTGATGGGTGCCTTAGGGTAAGTAAAGGCTGTGAATCTGAGAGTGTTGGACCTACATGTCTATATCATTGGGTACTATGAGTAGAGGAAGGACTAGAATAAGGGGTTAAGGACCTGTAAAATGTTGGGATGTAGCATCAAGGGGCAAGCCCACATTTCCAAAGAACAAAATTTGAGAAATAGATTTTAGAGAAAGCCCCAAAGAGAAAAAATAAGAAAAAATTTAAGAAGTTTAAAGTTTAACAGCCTTGGTGATGGTTTGGTAAGTAAGGAACACTTAATAATCTCAGGAAAGCTGGTGGCATTCATGGATTGGAAATGGGGGAAAATATTTCTAATCAGGGAAGGTAAAAGATTTAAATATGTCGACTAATACTTCAATAAATAAGTTGATATTACTAGTTAGTACTGCTAGTACCATTGGACCATTTGAAATGTATCATAGTAACTCAGACTGTATACATGGTTGGTGGCAGATTTGGAATCAGAATTTAGGACTGAAAGGACTAGTGTAGTACTTAGCAGAATGTTGCAGGTTAAACCTAGCCTGTTGATAGATACAACCAGAGTTTACAGATTGTTATTATCTTCTGCAGAATTACTTTACATAGTTAGCTGGAAGTTTTTCTTTTTTTCCTTTGCAAATTTTTCTTGCTTTTTTTTTTTGCACTCTGATATCATGGGTCTCCAGTGATCCTAA
>PVIJ01007932.1:0-18817 GCA_004024925.1 Scalopus aquaticus | reverse complement strand
CCAAATTTATGACCCAGTTGGTTTCAAGCAATAGTCTTTTCACAAGTCATTGTAAATTAAACTCTTCTTCCTATTGGGCAAATGTCATATGTTAGATCTTGTTCCTAGAGACAGATGTCACCTTATGAAAATATTAAAAATAATCATGAAAATGTATAAAGGAAATACACAATGTAAGTTTATGCAAATACAAGTAGGTATACTAGCCAACACAATACTACTGTAAATGTTCCTTCTGGGGGATTTTTTGCATGTATTAGACTGACTGTGGGTTCTTAAAATGCTGCTTCTATGGTTATGACTGTGTGCTTCTGAAAATATTTGGATGGGAGTGACTGTTTCCATGGCTATTTCCTCTTCAGTGCATTTTTATTGCTAAGTCTACCCTGACCTGGCTCTTGGCATTTACTTTACTTGAGGTAGGTGCTGGGCTTATCATTAGCCAGTTTTTAAAGACAAGTTTAGTTTTCTTTGCTGTTACATAAGCAAGCTGGCAAATGCTTGTGCTTGAGCTTTTCTACCTCAGGGGTGGCCAGAAATAGATCTACTTAGTATTGCCCTTCTTTAGAAAGCATGATTTCTGATTATTATCATCTTTAAACAAATTAGTATTTATCTGTTCAAAGGTGCTTTGGATTTTTGTTGTTAGATATGTTTATGAAAATTTGTAAGTTTTGTAAGAAAAATTACATTGTTTGCAGTTCCATGTTTGAAGTATCTAAACCAAAGACCCTCGATTATATGATCTTTCTATCTGGAAGTCCCTTCTAAATAGAAAATGTAGGTCTTTATTATGTACCTCTTAATTTGCTACATGAACAATCAGACCTCTTACTTTTGGGAATGTTGTTTTGAGGTATGAATTCAATGTTTGCTGAGTTTATTAGAGCTGGACAAACTTTTAGAGAATTCATTCTGGAAATTAAATTTAGGCCTATGTTAAAATTGGGAGAATATGTGTTCATAACATTTGACCTTGAAACAATGGGTAGGAGTGGTTGAGAGGAACGGGAAAGGGGGATGGTGAGGGCTCATCATGACAGTTCATGAATTAAATTAACCACCTACTCTACCAATAATAATTATGATACATCTTTTTTGTATGCTGCTTTTCATGTACAGAGGTGGAGGTGGTGGTTCTATTCCACCTGGGGCATATGCTTTGTTTCTCAGGGAAAGTAATAGGGTTTGATTCATCTATGTTCTATCATGCAATCTCCTATGTAGCTGGTATCATATAATTGTGAAACAGATGGTCAGGAGTACATGATATATCTTTAGAACAGAGTGAACCAGTACTATGCGATGAAATATGAGCCTATATGATTAAAGTAAGGAAAAAAATTAACTTGACTATAAACACACACATAGGTTGTCCTTATGTGTATATATATGCCTCCCCACATATATGTGGACAGCTTATTTAGTGTTCTTTCATGATAAAGGAAAATTTCATTAATGATGAAGAGCAGTTATCAAACTACAAAGCTGAAAGAAATTCTCTGGGAACATAGTTTGCCGTGAACCCACTGGAAATGTGCAAATTCACAAGATCAACAGAGAGAAATTTATTATGGCTTAGTTTCAAACTACAGGCTGTTCTCTCTTTGAAAAGTCAGAAATACAACAAGGTGAAGTTAAAATGTTCTGAACTATTTGCAGAAATGCCACTGAGGCATGTAAAGTATCAAAGTGCTTCTTAAGTCATCATTGAATTTAGGTAGACAAGCAGAGAGATCAGAATAGAATGTGAAGTGGGAGTCATTCTCCTCCCTTCTCTCTACTGTATTGGAGACAGTTCCAAGGTGGTTAATGCTGTGAGCTTATATTTGAAAATCAGTGTGGTCAAGTCCTCTAACCTGCAGAATAAGGGTGAGCTGAAGGGTGGCATTAGAGGGCAAAATAATGTGGTACAGTGAGATTAGGGTACTTATAACCTCCAGGTACAGTCATTTGAGTAAATTTTAGTTTAATTACTTTGTTCTGTAACCACCTAGAGATTTATTCATAATTGAAGGAATTTTCCTAACCACTTGAACACTTCATAGTAATAAAATAACAGGAAAAATCCTTGACTTCAGAGTTAAGAAAATATCATCTGTGGGTTCTCGAGTACAGGTATACTATCATTACCAGTGGATAGACTAGCAAACAAATCTTTTTGAGTTCCTACTCCTTTCTGACCCCTTGGATCACAAAAAAATTCATTTAGACAGTCACACAGACTTCTCATATAATGATTTTTTTTTGTTAGTTTGCTTCAACCAAGTAATCTAAGTGACTGTGAGCTGCTTAAGTGCAGGGAGCTCTGTCTTTATAATTTTTATGTCCCTACTGCCTACAGTGCAAATTAGGTGTTCAATAATTAACCATGACTGAATGAAGCTTTGCAACCATCTACCCATAATTTAGTCACATGAGCGTATGTCCTGATTTCCAGAGCTCCTAGGCATTAGAGTAATGAAACCTATGAATTACAAGTATATGGCAATAAGTGGCTTGGTTTAATACAGAAATATATGCACCACAGATAAACTACTTTTAGGAGAAAAATTGGAGAAATAAAAAGCAGAACTATTTATAAAGCCAAGGTATGGAAACAATCTAAGTACCCAAAGACAAATGAGTAGATAAAAGAAGATGTGTATGTACACAGTGGAATACTACTCAGCTATAAAAATAGATGAAATCTTGCCACTTGTGACAATATGGATGGAACTGGAGGGGATTATGCTACATGAAATGAGTCAGAAGGAGAAAGATAAGTACTAGATGATTTCATTCATTTGTGGAACATAAAGAAATAAAACAAAGGAACAGATAAAATTAATCACAACAGTAGAAACCTGACTGGAGAATAAAGGCTATGGAGTGGGGAGGGGTTAGGAGGGGAGTGTGGCGAAAAGGGGAGGAGACACAGTGGACTATGGTGTAGGACTGTGGGTGCTTTGGTGATGGGTGAGGTATGGTGACGTACATCTGAAGAGGTGTGCCCCATCCCCTAAATCTTACAGTGTTATTTCAGTGAAAATAACACAGCTTTTAAAAAGGGGAAAATTTTTTTCTTTTTTCTATTTGACCTTTGAGGAGGCAAAGATCATCTATCTATCTGGTGGTCTGGTTCCGCAGCCAGGCCATTAGATTCAAGGGCCCTGAAAATGGATATTCATCTTTCCTCTGGGGAGTGATATAAATACAAATTGGTATAGCATTTTGGAAAGGTTGGCACGCCATCTAATTTCTTAGTTTAATTTGGACTAACTTTGAGAATTAGTATTCTTTTATAGGTTTGCAATATTGCATCTACTTATTTGTGCCGTCTTTGCTTTGGGCCTGGTGATATTTTAGACATCTCTCCATATGCTCATGGAGACATTTGTTCTTCTCTTGCTATTATCCCAGCAAATTTATGACAGTATTTATGGGTGGAGAGCAGATATTTGAGGTGTTATTTATTTAAACGATATGCTTAAAGGATGTGCTTTTATCAGTGGAGGAATTGCTTTGTAAATTTCAAACATTTTGCTATAGACTTGCAGAGGTTTGGTGGTGCACAGGAATGGTATTTAAATTTCTCAGTTATTTGGAATTTTGCTTTATGTTTAAAACATTTATTATGAAATATGTTGCTCAAGAATTATATGACTTTATATGTAACTTTTACTTCTTCCTCCCTACTGCATTTCTATTTCCTATATTTTTCTTTTCTGTGGTTGAATTTTGCCCAATGAGAAAGTAACCAGAGCCCTTGAATCCTCTGGCTTTGTCTTTAGAGCTTGTTATGTGTAAACCTCATGTGGTTGGAGTACATGTGATCAAATGATTTTCTTTTTTAGTTAACAAAACTAAATTACGATTCTGTTTCAGTACAGAAATTTTAGTCCGCTTTAATTTCAAATGTGAGTCGGTCGTAATTTCCATAAGATTCAGGATTCCTGGTTAAATTGATATGTATAATTTTGTTAATAAATTGGCTTTTTAACACTGTCACTTTCACCTATAAATCTCTTCACAGAATCCCCATTGCTATCTACTTAACTGAATTTCTTATCCTCATGACTGTCTTTTTCTATACCTTTTCATTAGTTCCCTTTCTACTAACATTTCTTGTTGCTTTTCATTTCATTATTTTGGTTTACATTTCTTACTCAAAAAACTTCAATTTTAAAAGTAGTTTTTGTCATTTTGTACATAGTATTTTACCAAGGGTTCCAAATGGTTTAGAATAAGAAAACACAATAGATACAAACAGAAAAAGAGAATCATGAATAAAGCAAAGAGGAGCCCAAATGTGAAGATTGTAAACCAAAAGAATTGGTTGCTCTGTTCATACTTTGCATATGATCTTTTTTTTTTTAAGATTTATTTATTTATACATACAAGCTGGGGTATAGGCCAGAGGCGTGGGGCGGCGAGAGGGTTCACCAGAGACAGAGTGGGGAACAGAACAGGCAGATCAGAAATACACTGCTGAGGGGAGCAGCGGGCGAGGCAAGAGAGGTCTGCCGCACCATGTGGGATTCTCCCCTGCCAGGCGTCGAACTCGCATTGCTGCGCGTTGCCGACAGCTCCACAGTGCAGCGCTCAACCGCTGTGCCACCAGGGAGGCCCCTGCATATGATCTTGAACATCCTAAAAATCATAATGAAAAAGGAGGTACACTCAGTTTTATGTTTCTGATGCTCAGCAACATTATTCATTCATTCATTCATTCATTCATTCATTTTACCTCAGAAACAGCAAAGCTTTTATTTTGTTCCTATGGAAAAAGTTTTTACAAGGGACATTATGATGATGAGAACATAATGAAAAAAGCTAATATTTACCCTGTCAGGCACTACCTAAGGTTTTATTAGGATGACTGGACACTTAACAGCCACAGGAACCCTACACAGAGTGCTTAAGAGCCTAGTTCATAATTTACTGGTGGATCCAGCATTGGTCAAAGTGATCTGGCCCCAGAGTCCCTGCTTTTTACAGTTGTAATGCTTGGTCTTTAGACTAAGCTCTTTGTGATAAAATGTTTTCTTTCTGTATTTTCAGCCCATTTGGAAAGCAGTCTTTTTTTTTTTTTTTTAAAGATTTATTTATTTATTTTATTTATGCATACAAGCTGGGGTACAGGCCAGAGGCATGGGGCGGTGAGAGGGTTCACCAGAGACAGAGTGGGGAGCAGAACAGGCAGATCAGAAATACACTGCTGAGGGGAGCAGCGGGCGAGGCAAGCGAGGTCTGCCGCGCCATGTGGGATTCTCCCTGGCCGGGCGTCGAACTCGCGTCGCCGCTGCCTACAGCTCCACAGCACAGCGCTTAACCGCTGCGCCACCGGGGAGGCCTGGAAAGCAGTCTTCACAGTAAGTTTTTTTGGAGTTTAGATCTGATTGCCATTGCACAGAATGATCGAAGGCAATGCACATTTTCAATTTGAGACAAATAAAACTCAACATTTTAGTTTTTCTTTTTTATTGTCATTTCATTGACTAGTCTTTGTAAAATTTCTGTGTAATAGTTTGTATTTAACAGATGGAGAAGCAGAGGCAGAATGGTAAATCCACAAGTTCAGGGTAAATTAAGAGATGACTCAGGAGTAATTTAAATGTGGAGTTCTGTTTGGGCAACATCGTGGTCTTTACTAGAGCTACAATTTATGTCCTGAGTAGAGCATTGGCCTGTAGGTCAGTTCATTTGTCTTTCCTGTATCAGACTCACTGACAGCTCAATAACTATAACTGAGTCACAGCAGCACACCCTCAACAATTTAGACATCAAACACTTGGCTTTGAACATATCTTCCTTTGTTTAATCTCGTCTCATGTGACCTTTTTAAGATCCCTAACATGTGGTATAAATTTGTGAACTTTTCAACTTTCACTACTAAGATTTATGCTGAGTTTTGTCATGCAAGTATTACTCCTCATGATTATACATTGTTGTTTCGTGTGTGTGTGTGTGTGTGTGTGTGTGTTTGAAAAGTTGTGGAGTTTGGATTCAGAACAGATTCAGTGCAGAGTTAAGATGATACATTGAAACCAGTATAATCAATAATTCACAGTATCTTTGTATTCTGTTTAGTCTATTATCTGAGTCATTGTCAGCTTATTTGCCTTTTATCTTGCTTTTAAGTTATTTTTTAAAAATGCATATATGAGTAACCTATAATCTTTTTGGTCAGCAGCCGTTCTAACAATATTATGTAATGAAGTATGAGAGTAATAGATGCAATGATTTGAACTTTATGACGTACAGATTGTATGCTCATAAATACTGTATTCTGTGTTTTCATGCATTTTTTATGAAGAGGTCAATTTTATAACCTGAAGTTGGTTACTCTCAGTTTTTTCTCTTCTCTCTGCTGAACTGAAAGGATAGTAAGTAAGGCTGAGCTATTACCTAAACCTTAGTCCTTTCCATAGCCCTTCATAGAGCACCAATAAACAAGGACTTTGTACCATCTAGAGTTAAATCACAAGATGTGGCGACATGACCCAAAGATGTGTTTTACTGAATATCAGTTTTTAGGGAACACTGTGAAAAATTATTACTGTGGTTAAATATGTTTGGGAATCTTTATACCATAGCTCCTGAGAGAATCACAGGACTATTTGGTCAAGGCTCTAAGGAGGCCATACTACTACAGCTTAAAAAAAAAAAAAATTCTCTTTCCAACTTACTCATTTTTACTTAGCATTCTGTGCTATTATTTTACAATCCATTACTTGTGAAACACTCCTTGGGAAAAATTGTTACACAATTTCTAAAGTAGAATTTTTCTTTTAAATTGCATTTCAAAAGTTCACTTGTTCTTACTATCTTCCCCCCACCCTTGATTATTTTAGAAATTTGAAAATTAATAGTAGTTAATGTTGGGTTAAAGTAGATTAGTTTCCATTAATGAAAATACTATTATATACAATAGTTCCAACTTTGAGTGAAGTGTATTCATTGAAGTAAGGAGTCTATTTTTGCCATTTCATTCTAGAAACTAGCGATTCTACATTTTAAATTTCTTATATATGCTAAATCAGCCTGGTTAAGCAGCCTGTGTTTTCCATCTCATGATAATCATATTACCAAAAACTTTAAAAATTTAATGATATTTTATGTTATTACTGTTTAAATAATTGATGAGTAGATGTTTTAGGCTATGTTTGCAATTGGAAAAAAAGAGATTTGAGTAGCAATTTCACCTCTAAAAAATGGCCCATTTGGCTAATTAAGCTTATATTAAAGTAATTTTCTCTAATACCCAGGCTCAGGTGTTGCTCTCTGGCCATCAGAGAAGGCAGTGGTCTGGAGTGAGTGTACTTTGAAACTTTCTGGGCAGTTTTCCTTTTGTGGTAACCATTAGCTATGATTCATTTTTAAATAAAGGGCTTCAGTTTCCTCTTCTATACAATGAAAGATGTGCTTTTTAAGTTTTCTTCCAAATAGTGTGGGGGTTTCTCAAAATATTGAAAATAGAGCCCTGTGATTCAGCCACTACACGCCTTGGTATCTACCCGAAGAATGCAATAAGACTAATTTGAAGGGCTATATCCATTCCTATATTAATTGTAGCAGTATTTGTAATAGCCAAGTTATGGAAACAGCCTAAGTGCCCAACAACAGATGAGTGAATTAGAAGATATGGTATATACACATAATAGAATACAATTCAGCTATAAAAATAGAACAAATCTGTCCATTTCTTTTTTTTTTTTTAAAGATTTATTTTTTATTTATACATACAAGCTGGGGTACAGGCCAGAGGCGCGGGGCGGCGAGAGGGTTCACCAGAGACAGAGTGGGTAGCAGAACAGGCAGATCAGAAATACACTGCTGAGGGGAGCAGCGGGCAAGGCAGGAGAGGTCTGCCACGCCATGTGGGATTCTCCCTCGCCTGGCATCGAACTCGCGTTGCTGCTGCCAACCACTCCACAGCGCAGCGCTTAACCGCTGCGCCACCGGGGAGGCCCAAATCTGTCCATTTCTGACAATGTGGATGGAACTGGATGGGATTATACTAAGCAAAATAAGTCAGAAGAAGAATGTCAGATGATTTAATTTGTGTAGAATATAAAGAAACAAAGTAATAAATGAAACTAAAACAAAATTAATGCTAGAGGTCTCACTGGAGAATTGAGACTACCAGAAGGGGGAGGGTTAGAGGTGGGGAGCAAAGTGGTGAGGGACCCAATGGATTGTGGCAGAAGATCATGGTGCTTTGTGGTGGAGGTTGTGTGATAACATAAGTCTAAAGAGGTGTGAACTTAATACCCCTAAATCATATTCATTGTTGTAAGGCAATATTACTGCAATAAAAAACCAAAACAGTTAAAAAATTTTTCTTCTGGCTCCTAAATTCAGTTTTCTTTAATTCTATATCTAAATAGAAATGTCAATTCTTACTCTTTATCTGCCTGGATAATTTTTTAAATAACAAATCAAGCTTCGACCATTGACAGTCTTTATTCTTCAATAATATTGGAGGTCCAGGAACTAGGGTTTCTTTGTTTTAATACTACTGTTTTCTGTCTTATTTCATGAACTGTCTTCTGTATTCTGTGGATTTGATAGAACTACTATCTTGTTTGTGAGGGACATACATATGTAGGATTATAAAAAAGAATACCTGAGCAAAGAGCATATGAAAAAATCTTTGAAAGTACTTTATCCTGAAATAGTTGTTTAGATCGATATATTAACAAAACCTTCCACTAAAACAAGGAGGATATATATATATCTTATACACACACACACACACACACACACACACACACACACACACACTCTCATATTTATAATTGTTTGTTTAAAAAAAATAACCTAACAACTGAAAGTAATTCAGAATTGTAAAATTACTGGGGGCAATATTGCCAAATGGTAAAACAGTCTATAGTAAGTTCAGATTAATGAATGACCAGGTCACAGTCATTAATTGCTTCTATGACTTTGGGAAAGTCATTCTCCAATTCTTATATGTACTTTGTTTATATATACACATATATTTAGAATTGTCTGAATAAATTCACACATATAAAAGAGTAAAAATAGGACCACATATTTTTGTCCTCATGGTTTTTTCCCCAACTAATACTATCACAGTAAAATTCATTCTAAAGTCATTCTATAGCTATGTCACCATTTTAATGTTTTTTTTTTAATATAAATATGTTACAGTGTATTGTTTACCTTTCCCCAGATTATTTCCATTTTTTTTTTATTGCTTCCTTGAGTAAAACTACAGTTAACACCTTGGTGTGTTTTGTGCACAAATGTGAGTGCTGCTGTGATTCCTAGACAGAGTGCTGCTCAAAGCTTTCCTGCCCCTCCAGACTAGGATAAATTTGTCTCTCCTAAGATCACCAAACTTCCTTGTTCCCCTTTCGCACAGTACTAGACATACAGTAAAATAAGTATGAGGCCATATCCCTCACTGGATGTCCAGAGGGGACACAGATTGTGGTTGTTGTCTCCCCAACCACTGAACACATACAACTTAAAAATAAATTTGGGGGCCTTCCTGGTGGCCCAAGGGGTTAAATCTCAGTACTGTGAAGCTATTTGCATCATAAGTTCGATCCCCACCTAGGGAGCTAACACACATGGTGCAGCAGACCTCTCCTCTCTTGCCCACTGTTCCCCTCAGCTGTGTATTTCAGTAGATCTGCCTGTTCTGCTCCTCACTCTGTCTCTGGTGTAACCTCTTACTCCCACACACCTCTAGCCTACACCCCAGTATGCATAAATAAATAAATCTTTAAAAAATAAATAAATTTGAACTTAAAACTTGAAAATCAGTATCCGTGTCTCCACTTTAGAGACTAATCTGTCTCTTATGGACTTCTTTAACAATCCAGTAATTTTTTTTCATTGCATTTGAATCATGGCAACATAGTTCTGATATCAACAGCTATCAGCATATAGAGTAGCTTCTCTGTTCTTTGTGGTTTGTTTCAGAAGCTTGGTATGATGCGATTACATAAGAGTGGTTTCTTACAGAATGAAATGTTTTACAAGTCTCTTAAGATAATTCTCATAGAAATGAGAGGATGAGAACTTAGTGTAATCAGCATTGTGGATGAGTGAGAAGAATACTGGTTGGGGAGTCAGAGCATAGTCTCTGTGGCAAACTGTATTCATTTATGTAGGGCAAATATATTGATCTCTGTGAGATCCAGTTTCCTCATCTGTAACATAAACATAGCATTATATATTCAGGTAGGGTGTTGGAAGGATTAAAGGAAGTCTTAATGTGAAATCCTTCACATGAGACTTGATACATTGTATGCCCTTGAAAAATGGTGGTTTTCCAACCTTAAGGGGAACTGACCTGACAACACACACCCACTAGGATTTTCTGTGCCACTGGAATACTCTTTTATAGTAGAAGTTTGTTATAATTGACAGGCATTTCAGAGATTTTAGATAACTACAGTTCAGTTTTTGCCATTCAGCTATATCTGGTACTTCCAACATTTTTTTCCTTGGAATGAATGTGTTGATGGTGGCATTGCTCCCTTTTATTGTCACTAGGAGAAAAGAGGTCCTAGTTTACCACTGTCAGTGATCTCATGTTTTTATTGCAACTTCTTTTTTTTTTTTTCTGTTGTCTTCCTTTATGTAGTTTATTGAAAAAATTCCATGATTGATCCTGTTTCAAAGCATAATAGATCACACTTGTCAAAAATTCAGAAATTGTTCTGGTTCTATCTTTCTTGATCAAACCCATTTTTAAGCTAATCTGTAAACTTCATTATACCAATTTGTGAACGAACAGTAAACCTATTTTCAGAGAGCATACACTACAGGTAAAGAATCAGTTTGTTCTTCTTTAAATCATTTCTTCTTTGGGGGGTAAAAAATGCAAATATGTCTTGTTTATAGCTCTGGTGATTGGAAGAGTTTGGCAGCATTTTCATGTATAATTTTAAGCAAGTATTGTGATCTGGATTCACTAACTACGCTTTTTAAGGGAGAGATAAATGGTGAAGCTCTCCCCCACCTGTAAAAATGTCTTTGAATTTTATGAGCAAATGTATTATTGGGGATGCTAAGCCAGGAAATCACTGATGTGTGATGTAGATGAATCACTGCAAAGGGCTTGAGGGTAGTACCTATGATAGTGGATTTTTGAGGGAGAAGGTCTATGGGACTCAGCTCTGAGCTTACTAGTGCTGTAACTTTGTGTACATCTCTTCTCAGTCTCAATTTTGCCATCAAGAAAAGGGATAACAGTACTTATTTTTTAGAAAATGATTTTTTGGGAACTAAATAAGTGAGAATAAGTGAGCATTATTTTAAAAAATTAATGTGGAAAAAAATTAACATTCCCAAAACCAAAATATCCCACCATATCATGCCAAATAGGAATATTCTACTTTTAGATCATGGGGAAAAGTAGGTGAAAGAAATTTCTAAACTTAAAAGTATTATCTATACTGCTAGATTGAACTGTTACTGTTACTAGTGCAGTGCTGGTAGATGGTGGATATATAGTAAATACTGCTGAATAATTGATGAGAAGGGAGTATTTAAACTGGAATGATTTGCTTCTTAACACAAAAAAAATTCAAGCTACACCTTTTTATTTTCTTCTTATTATGTGTTCCAAGTTGAGACATACTAATTTTTTGATCTGTAGATTTATTTTATATTGTTGACGAGTTCACATTTTTTTTAAGTGTACACCGTCTACTGTGTTCTTTATATTTACTCATTTCGGTAAACCTAAATGAATAAACTCAGGAAATTGTATAGTGTTGTGCAATGCACAAGGCTAGATGTCCCAGTATTGTAGCCTGCTTCCTCTTTTACCTGTTCTCATTGCTGACTGCAGATTGCCACCTCCACAAGTGTAGGGTTGTGTCTCATTCATCCCCCTCCTTGGTACAGTGGCTAGGCTATAACAACTGCTCAATAGATAATTATTTAATCATGAGTAGTTGAAACAGTGTTTGTGGAAAAGAACGTGAGCCATAACAATCATAATGACTAACATTAATTAAACTCCTATAAAGTTTGGAAACTAGAATACTTAGTGCTAAACTCTTCCAAAAGCACTTTTTTCAACTCCTATCTTACTATAAGCTAATGCTTTGACTACGCTACTGTTATTATTCACATATGAAGAATTTACATTTCAGAGAGGTGAGATAACTTTGTTGTCTTGCAATCATTTCCAATTTCTTCCTTTTTTTTCACTTAGAAGGATTTTGTATGGCATAGCCTATTCTTATCCTTTACTTCTGCAACAGCTAGGTTAATTCGAGTTTAGTCCACTTTATCCAGATGTGCTACATCTTCCATAATACTTTCCCCCTTCCCTTCTAATGCATTTCTAGTTGCACTGAAGAGTTTTTCCATCTTGATCTGTGAGCCACAGATGTACTAAATTCATACTCCACAAACATGAGATTGGTATTAATGTTATATTTGTCATAAAGGTAAAGGTAAAGGAAAGCTTCAAGTATTTAAGTAAAATGAAGCAGTTCTGTTGGGCTCTAGAGCCCTTGAAAATAGTTAAAATTTCCTGGAGGATCGCCCCCCCCCCCCCAATCTTCACATACTTTATTATCTCTCTCTATTTAAACCTGTTTCTTTTCAAAGACCAGAATACAAGGTCAAAAAATTAACTATTGTATACAAGGCTTTTTGTAAATAACTGCAAACATTCTTATTTTATGTTTTAAATTAGGAAAAATATTTTACAAATTAGAAAACTTAAAAATTAAGTTTGGAAACTAGAATACTTAGTGCTAAACTCTTCCAAAAGCACTTTTTTCAACTCCTATCTTACTATAAGCTATAAAATGTTTCATAATGAAGAAACAGAATTTCTTCTAGGAACAGAGTAATCAGATAAGAGCTGAAAATGTGAAGACTACACCATCCACACTGTCACTGTGATCTTTGATTTTGTTAGGAAGATAATTATCTTCTTGATTTCATGGTATCTGTGCAAGACCAACATTTTTAAAAAGTGGGAAATAGCAGGGTCTGCAGTCAAGTGCAGAGATAGAGAAAAAAATGGAAGTAGAGAGGAAAAGAGCTTTAAAAATGCAGTGGTATTAAAAAGCTATTGTAGAGATCATATGGGAAAAATAGACTTAGAGTTGGTAAAGGGGCAGAAATGGGTTTTGCCATGAACAGTTGCTAGATAGTCAACAATCAGCAAAACAGGTGGCAAGACATTTAGCTAAATCTCAGTGAGGATATGGACATTGGAACGTGTCTTCACTGGTATCTGTAGCCCTTGTCACTGGTCTATGTATACCTGCATGTATGATAATACAATTCATTGATACTTTGTTTCTCTTTAAGAAGGTGAGAAAATACATTTGTATATTTCAGGTAGGAGTATGTTTAAAGCTTCCTAAAATGTAATTTGATTCCTAAATGGCCAAGCCTCAGTTGGTAGCTTTTTTCTTTTTTGCTTTTGGCTGACCCATTTCCAAAATTAAAAGCCACTCATATTTGGGGGTCTGATAAGCTTCTGTGACCTGGCAAACATGGGAACCTAATTTACATTTACGTCTTTTGTACAATTGTTTTAATTTCTGTACATCTTGCAATTAATCTTTAAAAATCATCTTGATGGCGTGCTATATTTTTAAAGTTGTCAAGGAAATGAAAACTATCATATTGAATTTTTAGAGAAGCAATGTAGTTCATTGGAAAGAGCAAGGACTTGGGTATTTAAGTTTCAGTTTTCACATGCTTGTGACCCTGGGCTGAAGTTACGTTCTCTATATTCAGTTTCCTCACCTAGAAATAGGAATAATTTTTGCTGCTTATGGTTTTGTAGATTTTACATGAAATGTATGTAGTTTTGTGCCTGATATATAAACTCAATAAATTTTACCCCTTTGTCTTTTTGGCCACGTAGAATATTTCTGTCTGATTCTTTATTCCTGGGCCAATCATTCAGAAGCTAGAATAGCACAAAGTCTCTTTTCCCAGAGAACTCCCTGAGTTTAATTTGAACTTCACATTATTTCTCCTTCTATATTCTGCAACACGAAACAGCTACTTCCTCAATTTGGCCCCTGAGCCAAATCTAGACCTCCGTTTTTGTAAATAAAATTTTATAGAATATCACTACACCTATTTCTTTAGATTTTGTCTGATTTCACACTGTGAGGCAGAGTAAGTATAGTGGCAACAAGACTGTATAATTGTATAAAATATTTTTTATCAACCCTTTGCAGAATAAGTTTGCCAGCTACTGATTTAGAAGATTATGATTGTTTCTTTAGGTGAATTCCTGTCAAACTTTCATTTAACAGCAGTGTTAATTTTCTCATTAAAAAATTCATCTTATATTTTCTGCAAGTTTGCTTATATTTTCTGCGAGTTTGCTGTAGTGATCCTCGGGGAGCTAAAATGTGATGTGGAATTCGTAGGTCTCATTTTACTATTGGACTATTTAGATGTTTTGGGTAGAACATGTAGTATTTATTGTGAATATTTAATGTGTTTTCCCAGAATTTCAGGAAACCTGTTTGATAGTTACTAAAACAGCAAATTGCTGAGTCAAAAAACTTCATAAGCATTTTTATTCATATTATCTTGACATCTGTTTTTGAAAGTAAAGCTTTTGTCTCCATGTACTTCATCTTCTAATAATATATTTTGAAAAATTATGGTGCAGGGTAGTATAGTAAATTATGGGGATGGCAGTGATATTAGTAATATTTCAATAATATTACAATAATTACAACAATAATCTAATATCCCAATTAGAGTTTTGGACACATTCACCATATTCATTTTGACATTTTAAAAGACATGTCTATGGGGCCTCCCCATTGGCACAGCGGTTAGGTGCTGGGCTGTGGAGCTGTCGGCAGTGGCGACGTGAGTTCGACGCCCGGCTGGGGAGATTCCCACATGGCGCGTCAGACCTCTCCTGCCTCACCAGCTGCTCCCCTCAGCAGTGTATTTTTGTCAGTCTCCCTGTTCTGCTTCCCACTCTGACTCCGTTGAACCTTCACACCACCCCACGCCTCTGGCCTGTACCCCAGCTTATATGCATGAATAAATCAATCTTAAAAAAAAATAAAAGATATGTCTATGACTTTTCATTTCCATGCATCGTGTAGATAGTGATAGCTATCTTTTGGAAAAGAGGTTAGGGATATATGTTGAGAATTCAGATCTCTTGCAGTAGGGTATGATTGTGAGGGAATCAGTAAGGGCCAAATTGTGACCTATATTTTAGTGAAACCACAATATTTGTTTCTTAAGTGTGGTCAGTTTTCTCATTTCTGTGTTTGATCCTTATTTGTAAAATGCTTACCTCTTAGCACTCTGTGTCCTGTCAGTCTTCCAACTCTGTTTTCAGTAACCTCTGCTGACAGAGACGGTAATGCCTCCCCCTCGTCTCTCCCAGTGCATAGCCTTCCTTTGACTACCTGCCCTTTTAGACCTCTCTGACGATCCGTGAGATAGTGCTGGCTGCTCTGACCAGTAGTGCTGGGCAGCGTGTCTTCTACACACTCACTAAACATTTAATATATAATTAGCAAAGTTGTTTGTCACTATAGTAACAATATGCTCCATTAAATTAAAAGATCATTACTGCTGTTGCTTGGGGTTGATTCTTTGTTCTTGTGGCCCAGTAATTTTGAATGAACAGGGAAGGTGGTTTATTTCCTAAAGCTGCGGTTAAACTTTGACTGAAAGCAGAGTGATGATATAGTGATCACAGATAAACATTTATTCACTTGTAGAAATCCCAGTCTTTTTTCAGAGCAGTTTTTATCACCACTTTTTTGTATACTTTGCTGAGCTTTCTGGTTCGCTTCTCAAAATAGCAGGTTGCCTGGATTTGGTATTCCAGTTGCCTCTGAAGAGGATTTTGAGAGCAACGGTAGAATTTTAATTGAATTCCATTATTTCAGGGCATTGGAGGTAATGGTTTTCAGATGTATATAGATAGTTGGATTCTAAGGACTCAAAAAATAGAAATATTGGATCAAATTTTGGATTCTAAGTCCAGATTTTTCACTCACTTCTTGTGGGTTTGAGGGGACGATCTATGATGTCTATGTTAGGAAAAGTAAGAGAATACTTTTTCTCTTGGTCCAGAGTTTTAAAAAGAATTTTTATTTGTTTACTTATTTATTAAGATTCTTTTTCAACAAGAATTTAAAAAATACTTTTATTTTCTTATTGAGACAATGCTGGTTTACAGCAGTGTATATGGTCCAGAGTTATATGAATATATGTCACCACATCATGCCCGCTACAGGAGCATCCATAGTCCTCCACCATTACTCCCTGGGGCAGCCTCTGCTCTTTACCTCTCACTTCCCACCCTCCTTCTCCTGGTACTTTCATTTATACTGTCAGATTTTAGGATTGCTTTGGTTTAGTTTTGTCTGACCCTTTGTTTTCTTTCTCTATATCCCAATATGAGTGAAATCATACAGTATTTGTCTTTTTCCTTCTGATTTATTTTGCTTAGCATAATCCCCTCAAATGCCAACTGTGTTGTCAAAAATGGCAAGATTTCATCTTTGTGTGTGTGTGTGTGTAATTACTGAGAAGTGACCCATTTTGTGTGTGTGTATACATGTATCTGTATATATGTATATGTGTATATGTGTCTACACACACACACACACACACACACACACACACACACACATCTTCTTAATCCACTCATTTATTGTTGGGCACTTAGTTTATTTCCATAGCTTGGATATCGTAGGTAGTACTGCAGCAAACATAGCAGTGTATATATCCCTTTGAATCAGTGTTTTTGCATTCTTTGGGTAAATACTTAGAATTGGAGTTGCTGGATCATATGCCAGATATATTTTTAATACTTTGAAAAGTCTTCATATTGTTTTCCATAGCAGCTGGAACAATTTACATTCCCACCAATAGTATATGAGGGTTCATTTTACTCCACAACACTTGCTGCTTTTGCTCTTTTCAATATTGGCCATCCTCAGGGTTGTGAGACCGTGGCTTAATTTGCATATCTCTGATGATAAGTGATCATGAGGATTTTTCACATCCCTGTTGGCAATTAATTGGTATGCCTTTTTGGAGAGTGTCTGTTTAGTTCTACCCATTTTTTGATTGGGTTATTTATTTTCCTTTTGTTGAGTTCTTTGAGTTCCTTGTAGATATTGGGTATTAGCCCCTTGTACAATGTGTGGCATGCAAATGTTTTCTCCCATTCAGCTGGGAATGTTTTCATTTTAATGATAATTTCTTTTGCTGTACAGAAGCACATGATAGCCAAGAGGCAGATTTTTACTTCTAAACATTTGTTGAATGCCTTGATTGCCTTCCCGTGTATAATATATGCATCTTTGCTTAGCATTCATTCAGTTATATATATAAATCTAAGCAGGATGATAAAAACTTTTAGGTTAGGTCCCCCAGCTCTTTGCAAGATTGAGTGATCTCATATAACTTAACCTCTGTTACTTTTCTTTCCTCTTACAAAATGAGGATGATTATACCTTCTTAAGTGGAAACTGTGGGACTCCATGACATATACAAAAGACAGGGATCCTTGAGGTCAAGTGAACATAGTGAGGGTTATCTGGATAATTAAATCTGAAACCTTGAGATAGACATTTTGTGGGGGTAGAGGGACATATTTTAGGGAGACTGTCTAAATAATTTAAATCAATTCTTTGTACTTGTCTCAGTTCACTGAAAAATTGCCAATCTTTTATTTTGTTTTGCATTAAATTGGCATAAAACTGCCACTTTAGTCACTTCATATTTATGCCCAGCTAATAAACATTCTCTTGCTATTTAGTCACATTGAAGAGACAATCACATTCTATTAAAATATATCAGTTGAAATAGGCTAAGATATTAAAGAACGTATGTTTTGAAATTTGGAAACATGTTAAAAAAAGAATCAATAAAGATGTAAATTTATTTTGTTAAAGCACTTTGAATCTTTGAAATACTTTCTTAGTAATCTATTTATGTGACGTGTACAAAACACTAAGTAGAAATAAAAGAACTTGCTAACAAAGAGGTTTGCATAAATTCCGGGCAGTTTTTAATTTTGTTTCATTAGTGTGAATATTAATTTTAATTTCTTTTCCTAGATCAGTGACTCATATAGCATTAATTCTGGGAACTTTTAGTCATCTGAAAGCTAATGTGATGTACAGAGATTTCTATAAAACTCAAAACTACATATAAAGAAACATACTGAGACTGTTCTTGAACTACTAACATCTGTACTATAGCAAAGTTCTGACAGCTTCTTTTCCCTTCCAAAACTAGTACTTTAAAGCTCTCTGGAAATACTGTGCGTAGTTAACAACTTACTGCTCCTTAGAAAGCTCTGGCTTTAAGGGTCTGGACCAAGTATGGCCTACAGGTTGTTGCTTGGTTTTCCTTAAATATAGCTGAGATTGGTTAGCATTTTCAAAAAGAAATATTTAAATATTTAGGGAGAATGTTGAGAGAGAGAGAGAGAAAGAGAGAGAGAGAGAGAGAGAGAGAGAGAGAGAGAGAGTGTGTGTGTGTGTGTGTGTGTGTGTGTGTGTGTGTATGTGTGTGTGTGTGTGTAAAAAAGAGAGGAAGAGAGAGAGAGAAACAGCAGAACTCATGTAACGGGGTTTTGCCGGTGTGAGTAACTTGCTGGCTTTTCATGAGACAAACTCAAGGTCTGGTATTTATATTTGGGAGTTTGTGTCTAATTCTCCTCAACTCTCAACTGCCCTTTTTCTTTCTATCCCCATAAACTTCCGCCACTCACCAGCTGACACAAGAAGGAGGAGGAGGAGTTAAAGGTGAATGTCACAAGGACTGTTTGGTTCAGTAGTTATAGTAAGAAGGGTAATACTCA
>PVIJ01007931.1:0-78419 GCA_004024925.1 Scalopus aquaticus | reverse complement strand
CGATATTTTTCTTTTTCTTTCTGGCTTATTTCACTGAGTATGATCCCCTCTAATTCCATCCATGTCACTGCAAATTGCATGTGTTTATCTTCTTTCCATGCTGAATAGTACTCCATTGTGTATATGTACCACATCTTCTGGATCCAATCATCTATTTTTGGACATCTGGGTTGCTTCCATACCTTTGCTATTGTGAACAGTGCCGCAATGAACATACAGGTGCATGTATCTTTTCGGATTAGTGTTTTTGTGTCCTTTGGGTAAATTCCCAAAAGTGGGATTGCTGGGTCGTATGGGAGCTCCATGTTGAGCAGTTTGAGGAATCGCCATACAGCCTTCCATAGTGGTTGGACCAGTTCACATTCCCACCAGCAGTGTAGAAGGGTTCCTTTTTCTCCACATCCTTTCCAGCATTTGTTGTTGCCTGTATTTTTAATGTGTGCCATCCTCACGGGTGTGAGGTGGTATCTCATAGTGGTTTTGATTTGCATTTCCTTGATTATAAGTGATGTTGAGCATTTTTTCATGTATCTGTTGGCCATTTGCTTTTCTTCTTTGGAGAAGTGTCTTTTGAGCTCTTCTGCCCATTTTTTGACTGGGTTGTTGGCTTTGTTTTTCTTGAGTTGTGTGAGCTCCTTGTGAATTGTTGTTATCAGCCCCTTATCAGATCTGCTCCGTTTCTAAAGTGTCGCCATTTAGAATGTTACCCAGAGTCTTCCTCACGTCACCTTTGGACACTGATTTATTTTGCTCAACATAATTCCCTGAAGTCATCAGGATTTAAAACCTCCCTTTTTAAAGAAAAGGGTGAGGGCCTCCCTGGTGGCGCAACAGGTTAAGCGCAGCGCTGTGGAGTTGTCAGCGGCTGTGGCTGTGAGTTCAGTGCCCCAGCCGGGAGAATCCCACACAGCACAGCAGACCTCTCCTGCCTCCCTGCTGCTCCCCTCAGCAGTGTATTTCTGTCGATCTGCCTGTTCTGCTCCCCACTCTGTCTCTGGTGAACCCTCTCACCGCCTCACACCTCTGGCCTGCACCCCAACTTGTATGCAAAAATAAAAATTTTTTTAAAAAAGCACATTAAAAAAAAAAAGAAAGAAAGGGTGAGCTAACAAGGGCCACCTCCCTTATCTCCCAGCAGTTTGTAGTTTGAGGAAACTCAGTTTCCTCATCTGGAAGGAGAGAGGAAAGCCGCCAGCTCCCGAGCGCGAGCTGCGAAGATTGGAGCAGAGGAAGGCGATGCCCCAGCCTCGACTTGGGCCCTAAAAAGCCTTGCACTCGCACAAGCGGTTGCCATGGCAACATCCCGCTGGGATGCCGCCGCCCGGCCCCACCTTGCTTGCTGGTGATTGGAGAAGGCATCGTATCACGTGCTCCTATGGACCAATGAAGAGGTGGTCCAGAGGCTGGGTGGGGCTCAGGCTTCAGATTGTGGAGAAAAAGGAGAATCGAGCAAAGCTAAGTTTCCCCTCATTCTTCAAGGTTAAATATGCCGACAGTGATTTCCTCAAAAGAAAAAAAAATTTTAAGTTCTCACCAGGTCTGGATTCATTGTCATCTTGAAGTGCCACCCTTGTAAGCACCCCAAAAAGTGACACTAGTAATTTTATTCCTGGAGCCCCACAGTTACCTCTCTGTAGAAGATCCCAGAAACTTTCAGTGTGAGGGCGGTGTGGGCGCTTTGCCACCTCTTGAAGTTCTTATACCTAGAAATAAGAATCGGCCTGGGAGGTTACAAAATTAATGTATTCTGTGGTTGGTTATTTTTAATAAACCATCGTTGTGGGCTCAGGGCGTGGGCGATTCTCACAGATTGTTGCTGCTCTTACGCCCACAAGAAGATGGAAATAAACACTCTAGGTAGGTCGTTCTGCACGATACGCAGTTAAACATACTGAGCATGTTTTGTCTTTTTCTCCCCAGAAATGAACTAGGCAGAAATAAGGCTTGGTCCTTTGAATGTTTGGACCTGTGTATTAGTTTTCTTTTGCTGGGTAACAAATCTCCCCCAGACTTAAGACAGCAATAAACATTTATTTTAGGACAGGTCTTATGGGTCAGGAATTCAGAATTTGGCTTGGGGGTCTCTCAAGAGTCACAGCTAAGATACCTGTTGGGTGGCATTATCTAAAGGCCCAGATCAGGCAAGAGAGGTCAATTCCTAGCTGAGGGAGGTGGAAACCTGCATTTCATAGGACTCCGCAGTCACAGACTGTCCCTGCGCCCAGTGACACAGCAGCCCTACGCAGCAGAGAGGGTCTGCGCCGGGGTGGCTACCAGGAGATGGGGCTGTTGCCCACCACAGTAGCTTCACACAAAGCACCATATTTTCATGGGAAACCTGCTACAGATGCTGGTGAGGTGTCAGCACCCATTCCTCCATTTTATGGACCACCATACCCCCCTATTTCTAGGAAACTGAGGGAGATCATGTGACTCGACTGCTCCATGCGCTTCACCCTAGGCCTTTGCCGGACTAGTGGGAGTCACCGCCTGCCGTTTTCCCCTGGATTCCCTAGGCTGGTGGCATGTCAGCCTGAGGCAAGGCACACTTTGTGACCACGCCCCAAGAGCCCACTGAAGACTGAAGCTAAAACAAAGGTTGAAAGAGAAAGAAAGAGGGAGGAAGAGGGAGGGAGGGAGAGGCGAGGAGTCTTTATCCCTCATCCTTCATCTGACCTCTAGAGCCAGCCTTGACTGCAGCCTCCTCTTCTTTGAACCTTTCAGTGTCAGAAGCCAGCCCTATATTTCACTTATAAGGGTTGGGGGGTGGTTTTTGTCATCTATAACACCACGCCACGAGCGATGAATGAATACCCACAGCGCATGCACCCCCCACGGGGCCGTCACTGGGCCTTCAAAGGAGGGAGACACTCAGACACTCATGGCCGCGGGGAGGGGCCTGAACACACGCCGCTTGGGGAGAGAAGCAGACACACGAGGCCTCACAGTGTGAGTCCACGGACAAAAGACGTCCAGAAGAGACACAGCCACAGACAGAGAGTGAGGTCCTGGTGCCAGGGGCTGGGGAGGAGATGAGAATGACTGATGTCAGGGCTCCCGCTGGGGTGATGGGGAACTTCTGGAATTCGACAGAGGTGGGACCGCACAGCGGCCGGAATGCCCCATGTGCTCACTGCAGGCCTGTGAATTTCACTTAGTGACTTCTTTTAATGACAAAAAAAATGGCACGATTTCACATTTGCCTTCTTCCTCTGCTGGCCTCCTCTCCCACCCACACCCCTTTCCTCCCAGGTCCCCAGGGAATCTCCTGCACTGCTCCCATTTTGCCCAGAAGAGTTTTTCTTCCCATGTGTGGCCACACAAGGCTTGTGTGCTTGTGAGAGCCCCCCACACCCATTGTCTCCCCACCCCTTATGCCAGCTCTTTCCAGACCCTTAGGTGAAAGCGGCGGTGGATCTGTGGCGCACTGATGCAGACATCCAGACAGGCGCCGCTGTGGGGGACAAGGAGGGACATGCTGATGCTTGACTCCTCCCTGTGGAGCAGGGGGCGCATAGATAATAGGAAAAGAGGTCATAGGGGCCTCGCGGTGGTGCAACGGTTAAGTCCCAGCACTGTCAAGCCACTGCAGCCGCTGAAGCACCAGTTCGATACCTGGCCAGGGAGCTTCCCACATGGCGCGGCAGACCTCTCCTGTCTCCTCGCAGCTCCCCTGTATTTCCGTCGATCTGCCTGTTCTGCTCCCTGCTGTCTCTGGGGAACCCTCTCGCCGCCCCACGTCTCTGGCCTGTACCCCAGCTTGTATGCATAAATAAATAAATCTTTAAAAAAAAAAAAAGGGGCCTCCCCGGTGGCGCAGCGGTTGAGCGCTGCTCTGTGGAGCTGTCGACAGCGGGGACGCGAGTTCGACGCCCGGCCGGGGAGAATCCCACATGGAGCGGCAGACCTCTCCTGCCTCACCCGCTGCTCCCCTCAGCAGTGTATTTCTGATCTGCCTGTTCTGCTCCCCGCTCCGTGTCTGGTGAACCCTCTCGCTGCCCCACACCTCTGGCCTGTACCCCAGCTTGTATGTATAAATAAAAAATAAATCTTAAAAAAAATAAATTTAAAAAATTAAAAAAAAAAGAACAAGGCAGCCCAGAGGGCACTCTGACTGCTGGTGGCCACGGTGGCTGGCGCGCCATAGCCCTCTGGGCACTGCCCAGCGTCCTGCCTGTGCCTGGGTACCCAAAGCAGGGCCATGAGCAGGGCTGGGCCGTCTCCCGAGTGAGTGTCCTGCCTCCAGTCACCGCGGTCCCTGTGGGCACCACTGTGCCTCGACAGAGGGACATTCGCCAAGGACACTTGTGACTCCTGTGTGCAGGTGCTGTGGGTACAGAATGCACCCCCTCTCCCTGGAGTGTCATTCTTGCTCATCTCCCCTAATTATAAAGGAAATATGCCTTTAGAATTTAAGCACAATGTAAATATTTCACTTCCTCTCTCTAAAGCAGAGTATCCCCCACAACTCCTCCCTCGCCCGCCAAGGCACTGCTGACGTTGGGGCTTGGTCCTCTGGGGGGGCTGTCCTGGGCACCTTGTGGGGTGAGCAGCATTCCTGGCTTATCCGCTCAATGCCAGAAGCACCCCGGTGTGACAACCACAGATGTTCCGGGGTGTCCCCGGGGTGTCCTGGGACATGACTGCCCTAGAGGACGAGTTCATTTTAAAACCAAAATAGCAATAATGATACATGCTAAAAATGAATAATTATTTAATATCAACAAATATTAATTTGTGCACATTTCCATGAGTCTGTCTTGTACATATTTATAAGACATATATCCTTGGGGGAGCACTGTTAAAGACACCCCTACATCTTAAGTCACATACCCTCATGACGCATTCCCAGCGGCTGACTAGGGGACACTAAAGCCATCTCCACACAGCGTCACGTTGCTGCTCAGGTCCCTCCCATAGAGAGCTGGGAGCTCTGTGGGTGGCACAGCCTCTCTGCCTCCCCTCAAGCACAGCCCAGGAGCCCCCCACAGCGAGTTAACACACTCTGGGGCAGGGGGATGGGCGAAATCATGTAATAGCGATGATTCTATCCGCCCGGCCCTCAGCTTCCCCTACTGTCCCTTGGCAAGCCACCCCATCCGCCACCGAGAGGCACGGCCAGAACGTTCTCTCTAAGGATGTTCTGCATTGGACGCCGAGGCCGGGCCCAGTTCCTTCAGTTTCACAAACGCTGTTGCACGAGCTCCTTCCTGCGCTCTGTCCTCATTCTGGTTCACACGCGCACACCCACTCGCCCGCCCACCGGCACGCAGCCTCTCTCTGGGTCTCAGTTTCTTTGATTGTCACCTGCTGACAGCCGCTCCCCCATCTGGTGGGCCCCCATCTTCCACACATCAGGCTTTGGGTGTCAGGGGCACTTCTGGCTTCTACCAGGGACCCCCAGGTACCCATGTCCCTTTCCCAGATGGACAATGACAAAGTCCAGAGACAGGACAGGCCTGTGCCTCCCATCCCAGGGCTCAGCGCTAAGGACCTCGGTGGAGGACGCAGGCCAGGAAGCTGCCTGCGGCCACCAGGCACACCCTGAGCTCTCCTGTTTCCTGTGTCAGGAAGCAATTGTCTTTTGCAATCCTGCAAGACTCGGATTTGTGAGTTTTCTGATTTCTGCTGTTTCCTGAATTCATCTCTTTCTTACGATTCCTTGCACATAACAGCCAGCTCTCCACCCCGGAGCTGCTGGTTCTACAGGCAGCCCCACTCCCCAAGTTCTCGCAGGTAATATCCTAACACAGGCCTCTGTCTCCCCAGCTCCCGGCACCTCAGCCATTAAGCTGATGCTATTTTAGATTTTTGGTCCTGGGAGGACCCCACTGATTTCTGTGACCCAACTGTCAGTTATAAGGAGCAGCCCCCAGGACTGAATGCCCCGCCTTGCTAAGCTCCCCCGAGCCCCCAAAGAGAGGCAGATGGCAGGCTACAGTCAAGTTTCCTTTAATGAAAAAAGCACAAAGCCAAATAGAATCTGGGTTGAACAGTCACTCCAGGAGGCAAGGGTCTCCACCTCTGAGGCCTCCGCACGACCCCAGCGGCCCCTGGGCACCGCCCCTCTGGAGAAGCGTGGGCAGCAGCACCAGAGAGGGGCCCAGGCATCATGGCGCAGAGGCCCGCTCAGACCGCCGGGCACTAGATGCTCTGCAGTACACGCAGTGCGTGGAGAAGGTGCTGGCGGGGGGCTGCAGCTCTTCTCTGGCCTCGCAAGATGCCCAGCGGGTGGGGGGTGCCAGGCTGGCCCCCTTCCCAGAAGGTGAGCCGCAACCCTTGGCCGCCCCCACTCAGCACCAGTTGAGCCTGGTCTCCGCTGAAGCTGACCTGCCAAAGGAGGAAGGGCCGAGGTCAGCGGGGGAAGGCGCCCACGGCCGGCCCCCAGCCTGGGAGAGGCCATGGACTCGAGTCCCTGACTGGGCCCAAGCACAGGGCCCCAGGGAGCTGGGCACTCAGCACTCCGCTGTGCAGATGGGAACGTGGGGCTCGGAAAGGAGGCCCCTGCCACGCTGCCCGCCCCAGCCTCCCTCTCTGCGCCTGGCTTCCCCCGCGTCAGGCAGAGCTGCTTGGAGACTGCCCTCCAGGGAGACCCAGTGTGGGCCACGGTCAGCTGTGGCCGACACCCACACTCTGGCTGGAACACAGAGGAGTGGGAACCGCAACATTTAAATAGTAACAAGTGTAAAACACAGCAGTGGAAGCGCTGTGTGCTCCTGCCTTTGAAATCTGTTTGCGACGGCCATGACTGCCCAGGAAAACCTCACCCTAAAACGATGGTCCAGCGAAATGACCTGTGAGCAGTGACTGGACGGAACCCCCTCACTGTGACCCCCGACTCTAGTTCATGTCATCTGAATGTGTTTTAGTTTTGGCATTACGGTTTTGGCCTTAGGAGTCCCTGATTGCCCCCACCGGGAGTCAAGTGTCTTCCGGGTCCCCCGGAAGCGGAAGCGGAAGCGCGCGCCGGAACAGCCCACGGGAAGGGCACGCGCAGCCCGCCGCCCCCGCCGCCCCGCGGACGTGCGCACCTGCACCGTGCCGTCGCTGAAGAGTAGCAGCAGGGCCTGCTCCGACACCAGGTAGCGCAGCAGGCGGAGGCTGGGGCCCGCGGGCGGGGTGGGCAGGGCCGGGCTCCCCTCCTGTGGGCAGAGCGGTCAGCGGGCGCAGGGCCAGGAACCCCCCCCCCCACACCTGCTTGGCCCCGCCACCTGCCAGCTCACCTCTCGTAGACGCTGCTGCATGTAGCTGGCAAAGAGCCGCAGGACAGCCAGCTTGGTGCCCAGGGGGCCAGGCACATCCCTCAGGGCAAAGACTTGCAGTCTGCCCCGGTCAGGTGCATAGCAGACTTGGCTGGGAGCAGGCACAGGGCGGTGGGGCCATCAGGGCCTCTGTCCTGTGCCTCCCCACCCACGCACCCCTCACTTGGGCTGTGGCTTTGAAGACCACCTCTGCGCTGACCCCTCCCTATATCCGTCCCCAGTCCTTCCCCTGGACCCCAGAACCATGAACAGTCCACTCGGCGTGTCTACACTGACATCTAGACCAGCCCTCAAATTGCCCTTTGGCCACATCCCCCTCCTTCCCGCCTATAGACTCAGTCCAGGTCCCAGCCCCCTTGTATCCTCTATGGCCAGCACCCCAGATCACCACAGTTATCCACCCAACTACGTCAGTCATATAGGGGACCCCACCGCTGGTCCCCTGTATCACTCTTAATCCTCCTTCCTGCCCCAATCCCAATTTCATATCTTCCCTGTGTTTTCAAACCCACTGCCTTGGAGACTTTGCACATGCTGATCCCTATTCATCCCTATTCACCAAATGCTGTTCCCTATGGGTGCCTTCCAGTCAGTCACGGCTCACCTTAACATAACTTCTTCATAAAGAACATAACATAACATAGCATCATAAAGTCCCTGCACAATCATGCTACTCAGAGTTGCCCTCCACCCGCTCCATCTCTCATCACCCCTGGTTCATTTCCCTGAAGTCAACTTAGTCATTCATTTGTTTAGCAATATTTTCCTTCACCAGGCAGTAAGAACCCATAGGTGTGTGGAGTAGGTGCTTAGTAAACACCTGAAGAGTGAATGGGGGAGGGACAGGAGCCCCAGGACTTACCTCTCTGGGGGGCGCAGGGCCACGTGGGTGCCATCCCGAAGAAGGACACCGCTGCCCCCATCTGACAGCTGGTAGCCAAAGCCATACTTGCTGGAATAATCCACCCACTTGGGGGCCCAAAGAATGGGTCGCTGCTCTTCCCCGGGGTCCTGTGTGACTGGGCACAAAGATGAGATGAACTGAGCTGGGGGCATGAGGGGTGCCAGGGAGGAGGAACAGTGAAGGCTATATATGGGTAGAGAAAAGTCAGAGGCAGAAAAAAAGCAAGTCTTGCCTTTTGGGGGGAAACAGGGGCACTGGGATCACATGCTTCCCCTGGAGATAATTCTGAATCACTTAACTCCCCAGTGGTGAGCAGAATGAAATAAGGCTTTGCTTTATTTCATTAAAAAAAGTTTGGTACTGAAAAATAAAAACAGCTGAATGCCATGTGGAATCGTGGACCAGCTCCTGGCAGAGGAAAAAAGGGCCTCTGAGGAAAAACTGGGGAGCCCCAGGGGCCAGGGGAAGCTGGTGAGTGACAGATGGAAATCTGCAACCTAGCAAAGCGCAAGTGTCTTCACGGCCCAGCACAGTGTTTCATGAGAGCTGGGTCCTGCTGATGCAAGAGAGACTTAGAGTTGGGGGCCCTCCTCAAGCAGCATCGTGGGGGGAAGGCTGTGCTGAGAATGAAAGAGAAGTGAAACGGACCCCATGGACATCCTCCTGGAATGGCCTCCGCCAGGCTGGGCTTCTCCCTGTGGGCAGGCCGACTCCAGGCCGGGGGAGGGCAGGGCAGAGGAAGTGGGGCCCCAGGCGCCTACCTGGGGCTCCGGGGCTCAGGCACAGTTGCAGGTTTCTAATGGCGGCTTCCACCTCCTGCCTGGAGCTCCCCTCAGGCCCTGGGAGACAGGTCTATGTGGGAGGTGGAGGAGGCGAGACAGACCGGCCTCGGCTCCCACACGCACCTCAGGCCTCCTCCCGCCATCCCCGCCCCAAGCTCCCACGCCTGGGGAAATCCTGTTTTTAAAGCCAGGATCCTGGACCTCATCCCCACTTTACAGGTGGGGAAGTTAAGGCCAGGAGGCAGATCCAGACTCTGGGAAGGCACCAGCTCTGTCCCCCACTTCGAGACCCTCACCCTCCAGCCGCAACCCCAGCCTAGCGGGGAGGGTCTGCTCACCCAGCAGGCCGCTCCTGAGAGTCCCTTGGGAGAGCAGGTAGACAGGGACCTCGGGGTTCAGGGTCCCTCTCTCTGATGGGGAGCCCTGGGAGAGAGCAGCAGGAGTGGGATAGTGGCCCCAGCGCCCGGGAGAGGCTTGAGGTAGGTGAGGGTCTCAGGCCTCCCCCTCTGGAGACCCCAACTTCTCCCTCGACCCAGCCTCGCTGTGTTAAGCACACAAGGAACAGTTTTCTCTTGGGCTACAGCCTTGGAGTAACTCAAAGGCATACAGCAGGAGCTCAGAAAATACAACAGGATGAACAAACGGTGGGATGTAGGGTCCCCTGGCCTCAGGGCCAGCCCCAGGGGACCCCAGAGGACCCCAGGGGGGACCCCCAAGGGTCCCGCCTGGGGGTCCCAGGTGGGGCTGAGGCTTCTTCCAGGGGGTCGAGGAGGCTTGCGTGTTGGAGATTTCGGAGAGGGCTGAGGGATGCCCTCCGTGTGTCCCCCTGTTTTCCCCACCCTAAATTCTCACCTCACCACCCAACTCCATGGAGTCAGAGTCGGGACCATCTTCTCCTGGACCCAAGGGCTCGTTCGGGGTGAAGGGGCCTGAGGAGGCACGAGCGCTTGGGAGGGTCAGGGCCCAGCCCCACGCAGGGGCACAGAGAGCAGAGCAGGCGGGAGGTGCGGCAGGCGCCAGGCAGGCAGCATCGGGAGGGGCGGGCAGGCGGGCACTCACAGGGCGGCCGGCACTGGCTCAGCAGCAGCTGGCCCGCCTTCCGGAGGAGCCTGCCCAGGGACGGGGGGAGGGCGAAGATGGGCGGGCTGTGGCAGGAGTGCGGCGGCAGCCGGTCTGGGGTGAAGCCCTGCGGAAGGGGCGCGGGGTTCAGGCCTGCCCAGGAGGCTGGGCTCCCAGGGCGGGGTCCCCCCACACTGCTGCCCCGCACCTGTGTAAAGAAGTCATCCTGCAGCAGGTGGTCCAGGCTGGGCCGCGCGGCGGGGTCGGGGGCCAGCAGGCGGGCGATGAGGCGGCGCGCGTTGGGTGACAGGTGGGCAGGCTCAGGGTAGCGGCCTTCTCGGATGTTCTGGTACATCTCGGACAGGGGGCCCCCCACGAAGGGAGGAGTACCGGTTAGCACCATGTACCTAGGCGGAGGGTACCTGCTCACACCTCAGTGTCCAGGCCCTGCTCACACCGACCTGTGCACACCTGGCCGGGGCCGCCCACGCACCCCTAGTCCATGCTCCCCCATCGTCCCTGACCCGCACCTGTTCCGCCTACCCGCTCCTGCCTGCCTCCGTCTGCACAGATGCCCGCGCCTGGGTTATACCTGAACACAGCTGCACACATTGACCCGACCCTATTTTATCAGTATTCATGCCGGCTCCACTCACGCTGACCTGCCTGTGCACTTACCACCTGGACACACCTGTCCACACCTGCCCTCCCTCGCACTAACACCCCACACATGCCGTAGCCACACCCGGAAGCTCAAGCAATGGCAGGTGCGCGTTCCCCCCACCCTACACCTGCACACTCCTGCTCATACCTGTTATGTATTCCCTCACACCTTCCTAGGCCCCGCTCAAACGCCCCCATGCACACTCACACCTGTCCTTACCTACCAGCGCCCTCCTGCCTGTACCTGCCCCGCCTGGGCAGTCCTGCCCTCCTGCCCAGGCCCCTTGGGGTCCCACTCACATGACACAGCCCAGAGCCCAGATGTCAGACTGGCAGGAGTGCCCGTTCCTGGACACCACCTCTGGAGCCAGGAAGTTTGGGGTACCACAGAGCACTCTGGGAGGGGGATAATGGGCACTCAGGAAGGCTGGCCTCCTTGATGGACCGGAGGGTCTGTGGGTCTGTGGGCCTCACCTGTGGCAGTGGCCCCCCGGGCCCACTCTGGCGGCCAGCCCCAAGTCTCCAATCTTCACCTCCATGTTCTTGTTCAGGAAGAAGTTGCCTGCCAGAGAGGGCACTGGTTTGTGGCAGAAGCGAGTCGCCCCCGCCTCCCCCGTCCCCTCGCCTGGCACTCACTGAGCTTCAGGTCTCTGTGCACGATCCGCCGCTGGTGTAGGTAGCGCAGGCCACTGACCAAGCCCCGGAGGTAGTAGCGGACCTCGGGCTCCGTCAGGGTCTGCCGCGCCTCCAGCACGTGGGCCAGCGACTGCAGTAGGCAGCAGGCCAACAACACAGGTGAGCTCAGTTCAGGTGGCACAGGGAATACACGGGGCCCAGGATAACAAAGGTAATTTCAGTTGAACTAAGGTGAGATGGGCCAGGTGGCCACAGGTGAGTTTGAGAAGGGGCAGAGAAACTTGGCTCAGAGGTGAATACAAAGCAGGTACACACCTGGCACAGGTGAGCTCAGATGTTCCAAAGTGGGCAAAGTGACCTCAAGGGGTGAATGAGGCACAACTAAGTTCAGCCGGCCAAGACAGGGCACGGCTGAACGCAGCAGGGCCCATGCACGCACAGGTGAACACAGGTGTGCGCTGTGCGCTCACATGAGCCCACGTAGAGGCAGGTGAGCTCAGATGGGTCCAGGCCACCACGGACAGTATGAGGTGGACCCGATGACACAATAAGCTGGGCACAGGTGCACAAAGGTGAGTCAAGAGAGCTAAGTGGGCACAGGTAGGTAAGGGATGAGTGCAGCTGGGCAGGTGTGGACACAGGAAGAGACAGGTCAATACAGAGGCGCCCAGGAGTGGACAGGCTAGCAGAGCCACCCCAGGGATGCGGCTCCCTCTGCGCCCCCCCATACCTGGCGGCTGCAGTACTCCAACACCATGTACACGTGGTCACGGTCGGCGAAGTGTCCGTGGAAGGCCACTATGTTGCGGTGACGGAGGCAGCTGTGTAGGGCGATCTCGCGCTCCACCTGCGGGCAGGCCCCGGGTGCACACCCCTCAGGGCACTCCCCGCCCAGGACTCATGCCCAGCGCGTGCACCCCACTCCCAAGGGCAGGGACATCTCTGGGGACCCGCTGACGGAATGGGGGCTCTGAGCACTGGTGGGAGGGGCTCGGTACCTTCCCGCGCAGGCGCAGCCGCCCTGCCCCGCTGCGAGGCACCACCTTGAGCGCGAACACTGCGCTGGTGGACATGTCAGTCAGCTTGTAGCAGCGGCTGAAGGCTCCCTGGGGGGGGTTGGGGGGGTGCCCGGCTCAGCCAACAGGTGTGCACAGCACATGGACAGGTGTCCAGGCCTCCACACACACGCACCTGAGCAGCACGGACACACGGTTCACCCCCTCACACCTGCACACACGGGGCAACGTATGGATGCGTGTGAAGGCTCAGGGACACAGACTCACAGAGACACCTCCAGTGGGCACACAGAGCCAGGGGCCACAATACACAATCTGGAGATGTATCCAGGCACAGCGCAGAGGTGTACAACACGTTCACACACACACACACACACACACGGAGGCAACTCAGAGTCAACACAAAGACACCAACACAGTAACATACTCCCGCGCACACCCCCGACGCAACCCACTGACACGCAGCAAACGCGGCAAACGCAGGTTCCCGCCACACACCACACCACGTTACACCACAGACTTGGGCGCTGGACCCACCGGAGCCGGGCGCCAGACCACGAACTCTCGGCGACACAAGACACACGCAGACAACAGCGGGGCGCACACTGGCTCTCTGCACTCACTATCGCACGCTCACACCCTGCCCTGCCCCGCCGGGCCCCCCTCTCTGAGGACTTGGGGTGCCCACCTTGCCGATCAGCTTCCCACGCCTGTAGACGCGCCCGGAGCACGGGTCGCGCAGGAAGGCGGAGACCAACGGGCGGCAACTGCGCCGCCGCCGCAGCCCGGGCTCCATCCCGTCCGGGGGACCCGGCGGGCGCAGGGCGCAGACACTGGCACGGCTCCCGCCCTGACCAGCTCGCTGCACCGCCGCTCTGGGGGCTGCGCGGGGCCGGGCGCGTCTTATTGGCTGAGGGGGGAGGAAAGGGGCGGAGCCCAGAAGCGCCCGGGTTGGCCGGCGGGGGAGTGGGTGGGTAGGCCGTTGCGAGTGGGGTGTGTGGGCCGGCAGGGATGCCTCTGGCGGGGTTCCAGCAACCAGAGCCGCGCGGGCGCCGCGCACCGTGGCGAGTGAGTCCCGCAGACTCTCTGCTCCAGCCCTCGCGTCCCGCCAAGTTGCGAAATGCTCCCGAGCGCATTTCACTGAGCAGGAGACTGAGGTCAGCGGGGTGGTTTCCTAGTCTCGAGGCCGCCAGGAAAAGGTATGTGGGCCGGGGTGGGGGTTGCTGGGCTTGCCCCAAAGTGCACTGGCAGCTGGTGTAGTGGTCCT
Organism: Scalopus aquaticus; assembly: GCA_004024925.1. Classification (NCBI taxonomy): domain Eukaryota; kingdom Metazoa; phylum Chordata; class Mammalia; order Eulipotyphla; family Talpidae; genus Scalopus; species Scalopus aquaticus. The sequence continues at coordinate 64,830 of PVIJ01007931.1, read as the reverse complement.
GAAATCTGCGTGTAGGTCCCCTGCAGTGCGCCCCTGGGGGGCACCGGACACTGTGGGTCTTGATCATCTGGACACTGGGGAGCCAACGCAGGGGTGAGAGGAGACAGAAACCCACCATCTCCATCTCTGGGCTGGTGGGGAAAGGAGTAGTGCCCGGGCAAGGGACGAAGGGGGGTGTCACATATGAGGGACACTGGGCAGTGAGAGCAGACAGGACTTGGGGACCAATGGGTGGACACTGGCATTTGTGGCCCCAGAACCAGCAGCGGAGGAGAGGCAGTAGATGAGAGGTGCGGGTGGGCTCGGGTCCCGGAGGGAACCCTGGGGAGCAGCTCTGAGCCACCCAGGCTCAGTTCCAAGCTCCCTCCCTGAATTCTCTCATTTCACCTGTATATTTCACCTGAACTGGCTTTGTCCCCATTTAACAGGCGAGCACTTTGAGGCTGGGGAGGTTAAGCTGTTGACCCAGCCAGGAAGGGACAGCTGGATTTGAATCCAGGCAGCTCCCTCCAGTATTAATCCCCACATGTTACATAAAGCAATGACTGGGGCGGGGTTAGCAGGGCTCCTGTGTCTAGAATCAGGCCTTGGAATTTTCCAGAGCCCAGATTTCAGAATCCACCGAGCCATGCCACCAGGAACAGGAACCCCCTTCCGAGTTGGCACATGTCTGCCTAGCATGTCAGATGGGAGCATCCAGGGTGTGGGGACCCCCCACCGGCAACCCCAGTATATTGAAGACGGAAGTGCCAGGCTCCTTTGTAGGGACCGGCCTTGGCACCAGGGCTGTCTGGAGTGACGGGGGCACCTGGGACCCCACTGACTGAGAGAGGCAGGGCAGTGAGCCGGAAGCTGGAGGGCCACAGGTGTGAGCCACCATGGAACGGCGGGGGGTGGGCACTGAGAGCCAACTCCTCCCCGACACCCGCGAGCTCACTTAGCATTTATTCAGTCTGCGAATCCTGTGCCAAGGCAGACCTGGCCCTCGGCAGATGCCAGCCAGAGATCAGACAGGGGCCCCTGAGTCAGGGCTGGGGCAGCCCAGCAAGGGTCCGGCCCCCTCTGAGTGGGGAGGGAGGAACTTAGCCCCACATTGCGTGTGAGGAAACTGAGGCTCAGGAAGGCACACGTGAAGCCCAGGGTTGAGAAAGTGTGGCTGAGCCCCACCTGGAGTGCAGGTCGGGGTGCGTCCAGAACACTGCCCCCCACAGCACCCCTCAGGGAGGGCAGCTGGACCAGCTCATCAGGGCACATGACTGAGTCCACTGAGCCCCCAGAAGCTCCCTGGGGGAAAGAAATCCCAAGTTCTTGGCTGGGAGCCCACAGCCTGCCTGTCCACTGACGGCCTTGCCCGGAGACCAGCCCCCCAGGCCCCCTGTGCTCTCCTGGCTGAGCCGCTACCACGGGACTAGGGGGACCCGCGCCCTGCGACCCCTGGGCAGAGACCCCTCCCCAGCACTCTAGAATGAACAAAACACCCATGTCCACAGCAGCGTGACTCACACCGGCCCAAAGGCAGAAGTAACCCAGGTGTTGTGGACAGGTGAGCAGATCAACGGGCGGGAGGGGCCCGGCGCACTCGCCATCTGCGGGGGACACCAGACCCGCAGCCCATGCGGTGTGAGTCCAGCACCGCACAGCCCCGGAGGGTGGGGTCGGAGTGCCGGGGACTGGGGGTGAGTGTAATGGGGACAGAGTTCCATCTGGGGAACGTGAGAAAGTTCTGGAGCTGGGGGGTGGGGATGGCTGCTCAAGAGGGTAAACGTGCTTGATGCTGCTGAGCTTAAAAGTGACTGAGACGGCAGATTTAGGGCCGCGTATTATGCCATCATTTAAAATATGAAAAACACTTTAGATCCCCCATCTCCCCAAACACAGCCTTACCAACACAGGGACCTCACTAATACCCCCACTAACAGAGGAGCAGAAGGAACGGTGTGGGGTGAGCTCAGGGCGGCAGGCCTGCAGGGGTGCTGCCTCGCTCTCCACAGCTACCCCTGCAGCCCCAGCCTGGGGCCCACCCCTGAGCCCCAGGCCCCAGGCTGGGTCTCCTCTAGCCTGCTCCTTGCTGACCTGAGATAACTCCCCAGAGTCAGCAGATTCCTAGGAGAAGTGCTGGGCAGCTTTGCGCAAAATACCTGCTCAGGTGGGGCAGGCGGCTGCTGAGACAGCACTCACTCCCAGACTCCCCCGGCCCCCAGAGGCGTCTGGAGGGAGGCCCTTGGGGCCAGGTGCGTGGCCAGCAGCAGCCAGCCCAGCACCGCCTGTCCTTTCTGACGCACGGGGTGGGCCCGTGCAAGTGGACACGATGCAGCCTGGCTCCCGGGCCCTCTCTGGCCTCCTGGCCTATGAAGCGGCCTGGACTCCCTGTGAGTCTTCCGCTATCCACACAGGCCCCCCGGGACAGAGGCCCAAAAGTAGAGTAGGCGCAAGTTCCCCCTGCACCGACCTCCAGAAACCCCATGATTGTGGGGGGGGGGGGGGGGAGGAAGTGGGGGATGGACTCCAGGGACCAAACCTCTCCTTGCTTCAGTCCCTCAGTGTCATTGTCAGCTCCTTCTTGGAGCTTTGTCCTCTCATCATCCGGGGCAGCCCTCTGTGGAGTTCCCCCTGCCTTCCTGGGCAAGCCTTTCCAGTTCTCCATAGAGACTCCCTCCTCCTGGCCTCGGGGGCTCCATTCTGAGGCCCCTTGTTCCTTCGATGCAGACCCTCTCGATGATGCTATCCGGGGGCTGGTGGGAGGGACTGAAGTGTCTTCCTGTCTGGACTCTACCAAAAGCAGGGCCCGGGGCAAGGGTTTAGTCAAGGGGTCACATCTGGGTTGCAGGAGTGGGGTGGGGAGGATGGAGCAGGGCAAAAACTGGTGACCCTGGTGACCCCTGGGTAGAAGGTTCCTCAAAACTGCCTGCTCAAGGTGAGGAGGAAAGGACGCCGTGCTCTGGCGTCGGCCCTTCCCTGGCCTGTGCCTCTGCTCGGAGCATTGCCCCGCCCAGCATGGAAAGGCCAAGTAGCTTGAGCAGATGGTCCACACTGCAGCTCAGAGAGTGACAGAGTGAGGGGGGACAAGAGGTAGGGGCTGCACCCAAGCACCCTCTGCCCCCTGGAGCAGAACCTTGCCTGGGCTCAGCCACCGGACCTGTCCCCTTTGATCTGTGACACTAGAATACCACCTGTCCACAGCTATGGATGGGGGAAGGGGGGATTCAGAGTGCAGTTTTGGGGACACTGTTTCCACAGATGCCTGGTAGAGGGGCCCCAGGAGAGCCCAAAGGAGAAGATGGAGCTGAAGACATAATTGGGCGTCCTCTCCCATCTCAGGGCCCTCAACACAGTCCACCTGCAAAGTTCCCTTTACCATGTGAGGCGACACGTTGACAGTGGCAGGAGCCAAGGTGCATTGTGAGGGCTGGGGGTACATTATCCTGTTGACAACAAAGGGTAGATGGTCCGGGATCTGTATCTTTCTGTATCTCTAAATCCCCAAATTAAAAATTTATTTAGGGCCTCCCTGGTGGCGCTAAGTCTCAGTGCTATCACTGCTGTGGCCGGAGTTTGATCCCCGGCCAGGGAGCTGACCCACATGGCGCAGCAGACCTCTCCTGTCTCCCTGCTGCTCCCCTCAGCAGTGTATTTCAGTAGCTCCGCCCGTTCTGCTCCCCACTCTGTCTCTGGTGAATCCTCTCACCCCCCCCACACCGCGGCCTACACCCCAGCTCTTATATGCATAAGTAAATAAATCTTTAAAAAAATGTGATAAAATGCACATAATATAAAACTTACCAGTCACATTAAGTGAATTCACAGAGTTGGGCAACCCTTACCTCCCTAGTTCTAGAACATTCCTTCATCCCTATAGAAAACCCCATCCACAGCAGCAGTCACGCCCATCCCTTCCCTGGCCCCTGGCACCATGAACACCTTTCTGTGGCCGTGCCTTCTCTGGACGTTTCTCGTCAGTGGGCTCACACCGCCTGGCCTCATGTGTCTGCTTCTCTCCCTGAACGTTGTGTGTTCAGGGTTCCCCCCTGTGGCCACGAGTGTCAGAGCTGCCCCCCTTCGTGGCCAGTGATGGTCCCGTGTGGGGGGCATACTGAGTTTTTCTGTTCATCAGATTAAGGCCACACGGCCAGCCTGGGGTCCCTGTTCTTGGTCTTGTGACGTGAGCTGAGTCGACACCTGTGCAGGTCCTGTCTGGACGCGTGTTCTCTGGGGCACATCGCAAGGGGTGGGATTGCTGGTCATGTGGTGACCCTGCTTCACATCCTGAGGAACTCTGGGCCCACCCGCTCTTTTCTCTCCTGAGTAGCATGTCAGCAAGACAAATCCTCCACATTTAATTGCCAGGCCAGTGCCAGAGGCTCTGAGGGGAACTTGGGAGGGGGCGTCTCATATGCTCAGTGTTCAGATGGGGAAACTACAGCCTTGAGGGCTTCCCCAGAACTGAGTCTTGTCTTACCCTCTGCCCCCCCAGCTGTAGGCACTGGGCATAAGTCCCACCTGGCAGCCAGCTCTCGGCGCCCAGTGGAGAATCTGGCATTGGGAGAGGGCTGGGTCGGAAAGAAAAGCCCAGAAAGGCATTTAGAGGTGCGTGCAAAGCTCTCCAGGACCCCCAAGTCTGGATTCAGTGCCCTGATCCTCTGTGGGGCTGTTGGGAGTGTCACATCAGATACAGGATTTGCCAAGGCAGTGGCCACTCACAGGAGGCAAAGGTCCCCGGTCACTGGCTCAGCGACATGAAGAACAGCAAGTGCCAGGAGCAGGTGCTGGAAAGGACACGGTTCCCATCAGTGTGTGCCGCCATTATTTTTTTGATTTATTTATTTATTTTAAAAACCCTCATCATTTTGGTTACCGTACTTTTAATAAAGAGTATTATCCATATACATGCAGTTCTCTCCTTTGGTACAATATCCTTGTAAATAAAATTTGCAGATCTCTTTCCTCTTTTCCAACTCTGCATCATGATCAAATTTACATTTATCTCCCTGTTCACAAAAACAAAAAACAAAAGTAAATAAAAAAAGAAATGGGGAAAAAGAAACAATTGAATTAAATTTTCTCCATAAAGTTTCATGGTGGAATAATGGTGATATTTTCAGTCTTAGTTAAGAGCTAATAATCTAAACAACTCTTTCAAATTCTTGCCCAAGACAGTGGATGAAGTTACGTGCAAAGAGGTAGCACGATGATTGTGACGTAGAGGATAATGCCTGGGTTCCACCAACATTTTTGAGCTACTGTGGGGACTTATTTAATCTCTTGACTTGATGATGTATAAAATGGGGGTAATAAATGTAACTACTTCATTACTTCACTGTTAGGATTAAAACACTTAATATTAGCAACCCACTTAGAGCAGTACTCGCTCCACAGTCAGCATTGTGTTTGTTAAATAAAATCTGATTTTATTGCTGCAGAATACAATTAAATCAGTTCTGATACACAGTATTTAAAAGAAAAAAATTTACTTATTTATGCATACAAGAACTGGGGTGTAGGCCAGAGTTGTGGGGGTGAGAGGATCCATCAGAGACAGAGTGGGGAGCAGAACAGGCAGATCCACTGAAAACACACGGAGCAGCGGGCAAGAACAGGAGAGGTCTGCTGCGCCATGTGGGTCAGCTCCCTGGCCAGGGACTGAACTTCTGCTTCGGTGGCCGGAGATGGCTTGATAGCACTGTGTTTTTAACCCCTGCACCACCAGGAAGGCCCGGGACCTCTTGATTAGCAGTCACAGACAAAAAAATTGCTGACATGAAAGAGCACAAGCGGATGGCTTTAGGTGCGGCTCCATTACGGGACCCAAGGGATGGGTAAGAAACCTGGCCCTTTCATCTGCCTGCTGCTCTGCGCACCTACCTGGAGCAACCCTTCCAGGCCCCATGGGCTCTGCTGTGTCCCTGTTTCTGCCGCCCTGCCCAGGCCATGGGGTCCAGGGGTCCCAGGGCAGCCCAGACCTGGGGTACTAGGGCACAGGGACAGGATCCCTTCGCCCAGTCTATTCAGTAATGTCTCGGGGGCCATGTGGCCAGGCCTGAGGAATCACGGGTGGCCGTAGGAGCTAGGGGAGCACAGACAGCCAGGGGGGAGCACAGGGAGACCACAGGATGTGCTCGTGGGCATTTCCTAAGCTCCAGGTCCACGAGACACAGAAGGGGCAGGAGCATCTTTAACCCACATCCGCGACACCCGCACTCACCTGGCCAGGTCTCATCCTGGCCCTGCCTCTGGGAAGGGGTCCGGCCTGGAGGTTAGAGTAGGGGCATTGCACTGCAGCCTGGGGCCCAAGGTCAGGTCTGGGCACAGGGAACGCCCTCCCGTTCTCTCCCCCATCCTGGTCACTGACACGCAGGCCCTGGTCTCCAGGCAGCCTATGTCCCCCTCTCCTGACCGCTGAGGGTGCTAGGGTCCCTCTTGGCAAGACTCGGTCCTTGACTGTCCTTGAAGCCCCTCGATGTCTCTCAAGGTGTCACAACCTTCACTTGTCAAGAAGGGACCTCCGGGCTTACCCTCCCCTCCCACCCACTCTGTCTGCCCCTCAGTGAATGGGGCTCCTCCCTCCCCCACCCATGTGATCCGACCAAGCTCCTCCCTGGCCTCTCCCCAACATCTGCCCCATGGGACACATCACACATTCCTGCAGACTCCACCTACACCCCGGAACAGGCCCTGCCCCCACAGCAGCCAGGGGTGGCTTTTCTAAAACTAGAACATCCACTCCCACCTCCCGCCCCGCCCCCTGGCCCCTCTCTGAACTCCTCTTACCCCCTCCTGCCTGGCAGTCTCCCATTCCAGCCTCAGGCTTTGGAGGCCACTCCCCCAGCCTTCCTGGCTCCCCACTTTGCAGCGGGCCTGGGCTGCGTCCTCTGGGTGTCCTGGCCAGGTGTGATGCTGTCCCCCGGAGGCTGCCTGACTCCCAAGTTCTATGGGCTGGGTGGTCCACAGCTGTATGGCACACAGTGGGTCTTCAACAAATGTTGACTGAGGGCCTCCCTGGTGGCACAGGGCTTAAAGTCTCAGCTCTATCAAGCTATCCCCAGCCACCACGAGTTCAGTCCCTGGCCAGGGAGCTTCCCACAGGGTGCAGCAGACCTCTCCTGTCTCCCTGCTGCTCCCCTCAGCAGTGCATTTCAGGAGATCCACCTGTTCTGCTCCCCACTCTGTCTCTGGTGAATCCTCTAACCCCCCTCCCCACCTCTGGCTTACACTCCAGCTCTTGTATGCATAAATAAAAAAATAAAATCTTAAAAAAAAATGTTGACTGAGCAGATGGATGGCACTGGTGGCACTGCCCTGAGCTGCTCAGGCTGGAGGACAGAGCTGACTGGCACCCAGACTCCCTTGTGGGGGGGCTGGAGACCCCAGGTAGGCTTCCAGGGGCAGAGGGCTCTCCAGCAGTCTTGGCAGAGCGAGGCAGAGGAGCAGTGCAGCCATCACCCTCGAGGTGCCCCATCGCCTCAACCCGCCCACCAGGGAGCATCTTGGGAGGCCCATGAGTAGCTGGGGAGGGGTGAGCAGAGGGCGTCTGCCGCGCCCTTCGTGGGGGTGGGGGGAGGCGGCGCACATGGTGGTCCAGGAAGGGTGAGGTGGTGGGGCGCCCTGGGGTGAACGTGTCCTCAGCGGTCTGGGAAAGCTCTGGAGTCCAGCTGGCCCCATGAGGGACCGAGATGGGAAAGGGAGACTGGAGAAGGTCGGCGCCGCCATGAGGGAGAGGGAGAGGGAGAGGGGGCTTCTGGGCCCCCCGCTCTGGCTCCAAAGTCACAGCGGGGGACCAGGCAGGGAGGACTGGAAGCGGGGTGGGGCTCATCCTCGTGCTGACAGAAGCGCCCGGGAATGCACTGGGTCAGGAGGGGGCTCCACACCCTCCACACCCGGCCCCTGGGACTGAGCTTCTCCCCAGGGTGCTGGGGCCCTGCGCTGGGGGTAACCAGGCGCTAGAGTGGGATCCCCATAATCAGAACCCAGGTGAGCAGTTCCGGAGTAGGATGACCCTGAGCGGGGGAAGATTTAGGGGTTGGAGTAGTGACCGGGAAAGGGGATCCCCTCCGGGAAGCGCCCTGTGCGTGGGTGGAGAAAAGACTCCCCGACTCCCAGAACCGGGCACAAACCCCGGTTTGCACACATTCCGGGGCCCTGAGCGCGGCGCCCGGAATAGCAACCCCGGGGTGGGGTTAGGAGGGGTCAGTGCCCGCGCGGCTCTCCCGCCCCGGCCTACCCAAAGGTCAGCGGGACACTGACGCGCGGACCTCAAACAGCGGCCGGGCGGGGCCGGAGAGCTCGGGGGCAGTCCCCTGCCGCAGATCCGCTCCTTCGCGCGCAACGGCCGCGCGGGGGCGCACAGAGCCACAGCCCCTGCGGACCCCGGCCGGGGCGCGTCCGGGGACGCCGGGTAGGAGGGGCCGCCCTTGGTTCCCCCCGCCCCTCCCACGGGCCCCGCTGCTTCCGCTTGCCCTGGTGCCGCCGGGGGAGCCAGGACGTGCCTCCTGGGCGCTTCGTAGCGGTAAGTCCCTCTTCCTATCCCCCCACTATCATGGCCGGCGCCTCCTCCCCTTCCCTCGACCCTACCCGGCAGGGGGGTGGCCAGGCAGCAATCCTCAGGGCGGGAGGAAGCTTATTCCCACTTCCTCCTGGGGAAACTGAGGCCCAGAGGCTTGTCCTGCCCGAGATCACACCGCCAGTCACTAGTCCGGAATTTATCTGTTTTGCTCCTCCGGGAGGGGGCGTTAGGGAGTGGAAAGGGTGATTCTTCGAACTCCTGGCCTCCCCAGGCTCCCAGCACTTGGGGCGCCATATTCCTGGTGCTCCAGGTCCAAATGTCAGAGCCAGGAGGGCCTGAAAACCAGAGAAACTGAGGCTCCAGAAGGGCCAGGGGTGCAGCCGGCCCAGCCTTCTCCACCTGGTGCCCAGGACCTCCACACGTCTTGCTTGCCCTTCAGTCACTGCCGACCTCCAGGCTTCTCTGGTCCTGGTCCCGGGGGACAGATGGGCACAGTGTGGGAGGCACCAGCCCGCCCCTCACAATGCCCACGCCGCCACACACAGGGTCCAGATGAGTGGGCTCCATTAGGCTCGTGGAGTAGCCCAGGCAAGGACTCAAAAGGTGGCCTCCTCCCTCCCCTTTCTCTCCCAAGGCCTGGTCACTTGGGGGTGCGGATGGCAAGTGACTTCATCCTTCCCCCGACAGGTGGGGGACTGAGGCCTGGGTTAGCCAACTCTTCTACCCCAGCCCCCCGTCACCCACCTCTCTCCCGCACGCCCTGACCAGTCGTCCCATTCCCTTTGCAGGCCGCCCTGGTTCTCCTGCCCACCACCCGCACGTGAGGCCATGAAGCGCCAGCTGGACCAGGTCCAGGTCGCCCCTTCCCACGCCTCCCCAAGTCCGTGGGCTCCATGCTGGCGCTGGTCTGGGAGCTGAGGAGGCTGCAGGCCAGGCCCTTGACTCAGCCCCCACCGGCTGTGCCTTCTGCAAGGTCTCAGAGGCCTGGACTGAGCCCCGCTGGTTCCCACTGCACAGATGGGGAAACTGAGGCCTGTGGCGTCGGAGTGGCTGGCCCCCAGCCGCATAAGAAGGTAGAAGCAATGATTATGGGGACAGCATTAGGGGGTCCTGACCCTGGAAGGCACCTGCATGCTACCCTGGAGTAATTCTTCCATTATAAGACACTGGTTAAGCGCCGCCGCGCGCAGTATAAGACATAAACAGCTGATCCTGAGAGCAGATAGTTGCGTGAACTCTCCCTCCATACCAGGCTCTGGCACCCACTGTTTTCCTTACCTGATCCTATAAGCCCTCCAAACTTTCCTGTAATGAGAGCTCTGTTATCACCCATTTTTCAGAGATGAGAACTGAGGCTCAGAAAGGTTAAGTTACTGCCCCAAATACACACCCGTCCTAGCTGAGCTGGGGTTCAGCCCTGGCACCTGGCAGCTCTGCTGCAGTGATCCCTTCTGCTCTCCCAGCCCCCAGCCTCTCTGGGCCCACCTGCTTCTGCTGTGGACACTCCTGAACTGTGGTCTGGGGGGCAGTGCTCAGGTAAGGGGGGGCATGGACACAGAGGGGCAGGGGGGCACAGAGACCCAGCCTACCGTGCGGAGGCACCAGCTCCTCCCCGGACTCACGGTACCTGTTTCACTCCACGCAGGGTCCGGGCGAGTGGAGTCTGTGGGGTTCCTGGAGCGGCTGTTCCAGCACTTGTGGGCGGGGCGTCTCTGTACGCAGCCGGCACTGCATCCAGTGAGCAGCACCGAGGCTTCAGCCGGGTGGGACCGGACTGGGTCCCTGTCCCTTCTCTCCTGGAAGCCTGGTCCGGCCCCTGGCCACACCCTCTGCTTGCCCGCACATGCTGTGCCTTTCAATCCCACAGATCATCTGGAATGTGGGTGGGCTTAGTGGGCCAAAGGATGGCACGCAGGCCCTCTGGAGGGAGTCCTGGGGGTCCTGACCACATTGTGCTCCCCACAGGTTTTCTGAGGAAGAGTCGTGCTGGGGGGACACCCACGAATACCGTCTCTGCCAGTTGTTGGTAAATTCTGTCCACCTCCCAGGTCCTCAAGTTTGCCCTTATGCCCTTCTTCTGTCCCACGCATACCCCCAAATACTCATCTGGTTCTCTGGGCTCCCTGAGGATTGTCCTAACCTCAGACTCACCTACATCCCCAGGACTGTCCCCCAGGAGCTGTGCCCTTCCGAGACCTCCAGTGTGCCCTCTACAATCGCCACCCTCTCCTGGACACGCAGAAGACCTACCAATGGATACCCTTTTATGGTGGTGAGTAGCCTGCCCTCTTAATGCTTCAGAGGAAACAACTCAGATCTAGTAGAGAGAAATGACTGCTAAGAAGGAAGGGACATCTGGAGGGTAAGAAAGAGAAGTGGGCATTAGCACTGAGGCTTTGGAGGATAGGCAGGAGTTGGTGAAGTGAACAGGAAGCAGTATGTGTGGGATGTAAAGTAAGAGCAGAGGGAGGCAGGGTATATTCTGCACAGAGTTGAATACCAGGCCAAGGATTTACTTGGAGCTGTATCTGGAGGCCAGCAGTTCTCAAACTTATTCCAGTAGCAGGATATTTTGCTGCACTGAGCTGAAAATAGCGAGTTATATAACTGTGTGCCCGGGGCAGTGCACCTCCAGATTTAAGGGAGACAGGCAGCTCAGACACCACGGTGGGGGCAGACACAGAAAAAGAAAAGCCTAGAATGGAGAAAGTTCCATTCATCAACCTCCTAACTTTTTTCAATTTTCTTTGCTCTACAAATTGGAGGAAGAATGCATGATCCTGCCCGCTCAGAGGTCCACCAGGGCCAGCCTGGCTCTGTCCAGGCAGAAGCTGCCAGCCAGGCTCAGGGAGGTGGGAGCCAGAGGGAGCTTCCGAGGAAGGAGCGGGGATCAGGGCTTCGGGTCACACTGCCTGTTTTGCCTTGCTGCAGGCAGAGGTGGAAACTCTCAGGGAGGGCAGTCACATACTCAGGCTACCCGGGGCTCAGCACCGACACTTTTTGTTGGGCACCTGCTAGGTGCAGAACTCAGGGTGCTAAGTTAGTGTCGCTTATGACTGCAATCCAGAGCCAGAACCATGTCTGGAAAATAGTTGGTTTCTAAAAGTGTTTGGTGAATGAAGAATGGGTAGGTGACATGTTAATAATGGATAACAGGTAAAGTTGCCAAATACTAGTATTTAGCTTGAATAAGTGCACGAATGAGTGAGTGAATGAATCCAGTCCTAGAACACTTCCTTGGGAAAGTCCCAGGGAGCTGCAGGCAGAGTCCTGGTTCTGCTTGGGCTTCACTGTGTGACTTGGGCTAATTCTCTCGGCTTCATCTGCAAGGGAACCTGGCTGGAAGGGAGCTAGGAACTCAGAGGTCCCCTGGCTAGCCCAACTACTGCTCCCATCCCAGCACCCAATCAGTGCGACCTCAACTGCCTGGCCGAGGGCCACTCCTTCTACCACAGCTTCGGCCGCGTGCTGGACGGCACCCCCTGCAGCCCAGATTCCCAGAGCCTCTGCGTGGCTGGTCGTTGTCTCGTAAGGACTCTCCAGGTCCCACCCACCTCCCCCCAACGCAGGCCCCGCCCCTTGTCTGGGCCCCGCCCCTCCCAGGCCCCGCCCCCAAGCACACGCCCCACCTCAGCCTCTCCCCTCCAGGGGCTGCCCCCGGGGCCCGTGCCTTTTACTTCGCGGTCCCACCCTCTCCCGCAGACTCCGCCACTTAACAGGCACCTCTCCGGGGTCCGCCCCTCCCTAAGTCCACCTTCCTCCTCCAAGGTCCGCCCTTTTTCTCCCAGGTTTAATTTCTTTCATTTCAGGCCCGCCCCGTCTCGGCCCCGCCTCCCGCCCAGACTGCGGGGCGTGGGGCTGACTGCGCGAACCCCCCGCCCCTTTAGAGCGCCGGGTGTGACGGCTTCCTGGGCTCGGACGCCCGCGAGGACCGCTGCGGCCGCTGCGGCGGCGCCAACGATTCGTGCCTCCTCGTGCAGCGCGTGTTCCGCGACGCCGGTGACCGCCCGCCCCAGCCTGGCTCGCCCCCAGTCGGCCCTTCGGCGAGCCGCGGGCTCGCGTGCGAAGTCGGTGCTGACGGGGAAGTTTGAGGCCTGGCTCGCTCTGGCTCCTCAGTCTGACTGGCCGCTGCCACATTCCCACTGCCCTTCCCAGAGTGATTGGGGTTCACTGTCCCCCAGACCCACTTCAGCCGTAATAATACCTCCAAACGGTTACGGAGTGTTTCTGGGTCCCAGGGCCCTGGCGAACCTCCTGACGCGCAGCATCCCACGTGATCCTTAGCCCCCCAAATACTCTCCCACCGCCCCCAACAGCCTCATTTCCTCACACCCAGGTGCCTTCGCGGGGTACTGGAACGTTACCGTGATCCCCGAGGGCGCCAGACACCTCCTCGTCACCCAACGGAGCCGCAATCACCTGGGTATCACAGAGCCTGAGGGGGGAGGCGCCCTGCTGGCCACCAGGTTGTCCCGTTTACAGCCTGGGAGACTGAGGCCCAGGAAGGGGAGACAGGAGAGGCCTGGTCCGGAGAGCCCCTAATGACCCTTCCCTTGCAGCGCTGATGGGGGGCGACGGGAGCTATGTGCTCAACGGGAACTGGGCCATCAACACACCCGGGACCTACGAGGCGGCAGGCACCCGTGTGGTCTACACCCGAGACCAGTACTCGCAGGAGATTCTGAGTGCAGAGGGGCCCACATCCCAGAACCTGTTCCTGCAGGTGCTCAGGCCATGGCGGGTGGAGGGAAGGTTGGGGTTAGAGGATCAAAGTGGAGGCCGGGGACAGGGGGAGGCTGGGGAGGGGGGAGAGGGGAGGCTCAGCCATCAGGGTCAAGTCCAGCCCCCTAGTGAGTGACGTCCCTTCAGGTCCTCCTGCGGGAGCCCAACCCAGGCATCCAGTTCGAGTTCTGGCTCCCTCGGGAGCTCTACAGCCCCTTCCAGGCACAGACACAGGCCCTGGGCCGGTCCCTGCTGCAGCCACAGCTTCAAGAGGTAGAGCCTCAACCCCTTGTGACCCCCACAGTCCCTGCCGCCACTCCCCCATGGACCACGCTCCCTGCCCCAGGTGAGATGGAGCTTGCTGGGATGGGGTTCCTCAGGGAGGTGGGGACATGCCCCTGACTGCACCGTCCTGCAGACCCCTGCCCACCCTGCCCCGACACCCGCGGCCGTGCCCACAGGCTGATCCACTATTGCAGCAGTGACTTTGGTGAGAGACCCCTGACCCCGACCCTCGCTGGCCCCAATGACCTCCACTCGATCCCTTCTGACTTCTGCCCCTGGTCCAACTTTATCTTTGACTCCTTGACCTGACTCCAACTTGACCCCTTCTGACCCTAAATTGACTCTTTCATCTTGGTTTTGCCTTAATCTAACCCCTCACCCCTGACCTGACTCTGACCCCAGTCCCTCCTCCAAGGTCCCCAGGGGCCCCCAGTGCCCTACCTGACCCCCAGTTCCCTTTTCTGGCATTGGGTGCTTGGATGGGTACCCAGGCCGAAGCATCCAGCTGGCCTCAGCACCGCCCTGCCCACAGTGTTCCGGGCCTATGTGCTGGGCCACCTCCGCCAGGCCCAGGAGACCCGCTATGAAGTGCGTGTGCAGCTTGTCTACAAGAACCGCTCGCCACTGCGGGCCCACGAGTACTTGTGGGCCCCAGGTCGCTGCCCCTGTCCACTGCTGGCCCTCCATCAAGAGTACCTGCTGGCTGCCCAGCGCCTTGTCAGCCCTGACGGCACTCAGGATCGGCTGCTGCTTCCCCACTCTGGCTATGGTCGGCCCTGGAGCCCTGCTGAGGACAGCCGGATACGACTGGTCGCCCGGCACTGCCCTGTTTGAACCCCCGATGAAGCTCCATTACCACACAAGGAAAATGTGCCTGACCAGACTCAAACCCAACTCATATTTCCCATTTTGCCCTGGCTTCCAGGGGACTCAGATATCTCCCATCTGCAGCTATCTGCTTCCCAGTCACAATTAGACACCCCTGCACAGTCAGCCTCACTGTCATGAACAGACAGATACTGGTCCACAGGTGAGAACACACTGAATAGACTCTTATTTCCTCTCTCACCCTGGCTACCCAGAAACTCACAGTTATTTTACATTCAGAAACTGTCTGCTTTTCTTCCTTTCACACTCGTTTAGAGATACTGTCACAAACAAGCATGGCCTAGAGGAAGATGTGTCTAACAAGACGTTATAATATATATTTCCCTTTTTGCCCTGGATATCAGGAAGCTTGTCACTGTTTAATTCCATGATCTACTGTTCTGTTTCTCATTGCCTCTTACACATACCTTCACTTACTCATAGATATTGTCACAAACAGATGTGTACCTACTCCCTGAAGACTTGTCTGACCAGGCACTATAATATACAAATTTCCCTTTTTTGCCCTGGCTACCAGGAAGCTCATATGTAATCTCAATAGCTTCAGCAATTCTGGCACATCACCTGGAACCAACACTGGGTTTCCTCCAGTCAACATTGCTGTTCACCCCTTTTTAATTCCTATTTTTTATAAGCATATGTTTTTATCAAGGAATCCCAGTTGTATATACTCAGCTGCAGAGACTTGGGGAGGTTCTGCTAGTCAGCTCCACAGTTGCACTCTCATAGTATGTGCATGCAGTCACACACACTCCATCTCCTCCTGCTCCAGCCCTCCCTCTCCTCAGGATATCTGACCCTGTGTATGAGCTAGTGTAGGGAATGTATGAAGATGGGATACATGTGGGGGGAATACATGGGGCTTTATAGGTCCCAAGACCCCTCCCCATGCCCCCTTGGGGGCCACACATTCATCTCAGGCTACCCAATAGAACTGTACCCAACAGAGGATGCTGTTCTTAACTGTGTTCATGTCTCCTGGATGTTATATATTCTTCTAAAGCCAAGAACTGGGGCATCTGTGGATTGTCACGGGGTTACTAGGCAAACCCTCCTTTGGGGGACACCCTGAGGAGCCACCTTTCTGTCTTTCCAGTCTGAATGGGGTGACTTACACTGTGATCGAGACAATCTGCTCTTCTGTGCCATTGTGGTGGTTTTTCTCTGGGGCATTGGATAGTGGAAATCAACATGAGGGTCTTGATGGGCTCAGCTCCTGACCTAGTAGGTGACCTTAGGCCACACTCTGGGCCTTAGTTTTTCCCACTGCAAGTACCCTTTCAGCACCTCTCCACTCTGGCTAGGGAAATTGCACTCTTTCCAGATTCTTCCCTTGGCTCTTCCATTCATGCATTTCTCCAGTGAATATTTATTGAGTGTGTTGTATCTGCCAGGGACCCAGCACTGCCTGGGCCTTCCCAGGCCGAGCACTGTCATCCGTGACTAGTGCTAAAAGTGGAGAATTCCCAGGGTCCCCATCTCCAGCTCAGTAAAATGGGAGCAATTCTGGAGAAGCGGAGGGTGGGGTGCGCCCTCTGGTGGCAAGACAAGGGGAGACAGGATTAAAGGCATCTTTAATCTTGCTTGCTTCAACCGTTCCCACCAATTGGCCCCGTGGCGCCCACTTCTCTCATCACTGCATGCCTTCCTCTGCTGGTCTCCATACATCAGTATGGCCCTTCTTGGTGCCAGCCCTACTGCCATTACCATTTCTCCCAGCAACCTGAGGTGGTCCCCTCTGCCTCACTGTTGCGTGGAGATGTATCCAGGAACGGAGCGGGGGCAGGGGTGAGGGTGGGGGGCAGGTTCCAGCCTTCTTGGCCTCAGAGCTCTGTGGGGCAGCCCTGTCACTGGCTCCAGAACCACCTGGGCTGGCTGGCGACATCCAGGTGCCTACTTGGTGGCAGACACTGGGAGAGGGCAGCACAGGGTCCAGCCCGAGAGGCAGGCTGGTCTGTGGCCATGTCAGCAGTGAATTTCTGGTCACTCTTAGCCCCCTCTGTACAGCAAAATCATCTCTGGTGATAATTATGTAACAATGGGCAATAAACATGTCGATGAATTCCGATTTGCTTTGTAGCTTTAAAACAATGGAACAGTCTGCAGAGAGAAGAAAACATTGCAGTTCTACAGATGCCCAAATTCGGCAAAATATTTCACAATGAACTAACATTTGCTCTTGCTAAGTAAAAACCATATCCCCTGTTTTTCTGTTTTCCATTTAAACACTAATAAAAAAAACTCCAGGCGGTTAGTGTGGCAGAAATAGAACGGCCTCAGCTTTGTTTCTTAGTCTTCCCCATCAACTCTCGTTTTTATTATTGGCTGTGTCCCATGGGAAGACTGGTTTGGGTTCGAGAGTCACACATTGCCCAAAGTGACTGAAAATGAGCTCAGACAGCAACTCCTCAAGCTAAGACCCTGTGCTGGGTCCTCACAGGAAAGTCTCTGACTTCCAGCAGGAAGCTGTATTAATTAAAGAATAAAGAATTAAAACCTGCAAGTTTGAAACTTGCATCCATGACTGTAAAACAGAGGCAATTGTGACCATTGTTTCATTAGCCCCACAAAAGATTTTTTCCAATAACCTTGAGGAATGCTGGGGTTGGGATGCTTTGCCTACTGTTTTTAAATCTCTACAGACAGCACCTGCCGGTCACCTGCCATCTCCCTGAGCCTGAACAAACGTGCAGGTTAAAAGGAGAAAACATTCATTGTACATCTTCAAAGATATACGGGTTTCAAACTAAACCACTAAATTCCAAATTAGTTTTCATTAACCACAGATTATCTCAGACCACGCCTTCCGGAAGCACTTGTGCCTGTTCCCAATATATGTTTTCAATCTCATAATTTCTACAGGTTCTGCCTATACCAACGTTAGGTCCTCCGGGGGCCAGGACAATTAGACACAAAGGGGAAGACGGACAGACACAGGGCATATGGACACAGACGGCTCCCTTAGTTTCTCATGGACCCCATGTGGAGTATCTTTTTTTTTTTTAAAGATTTATTTTCATTTATACATACAAGGTGGGGTGCAGGCCAGAGGCGTGGGGCGGCGAGAGGGTTCACCAGAGCCAGAGTGGGGAGCAGAACAGGCAGATCAGAAACACACTGCTGAGGGGAGCAGCGGGCGAGGCAGGAGAGGTCTGCCGCACCATGTGGGATTCTCCCCAGCCGGGCGTCGAACTCGCGTCGCCGCTGCCGACAGCTCCACAGCGCAGTGCTTAACCGCTGCGCCACCGGGGAGGCCCGCCATGTGGAGTATCTTATGCAACTGTATCTTATGCAGTTATACTGGTGTTTGCAGTGACATGGCCTTCTCTTCCTATGACACAATCTTCTCTCTGCTTTCTTCTGAGGGCAGACCTTAGTTTCCTGAGGCTAGATTCCTTTTGCCACTGCCTGATGGAAAGGCAGTTTCACTCACATTGAAGTAGCAAGGTTGTTCACCTGAACCGCACACGTACTGCCAAAGGAGTGTGCAGATGCTACCGGAACCAAGCTGCCTTAGCAGTAGGAGCCTACAGGAGCGGTGGGGCCTCTTACTCCGCTGCTCCACAGCAGTTGCGGCAGTTGCTCCTGCCCAGTAACTGCCGTTGTGAACAGACCAATCAGGTGCTAGGAAGTGATGGGTCGGTCCAATCAGCTCCAGGATTGAAAATGGTCCAATCAGACTTGTGGATGGTACTCGGGGAGAGGATATAAACCAGGATTGGCGGGCCCTAAAGGGGGGAAAAGAGAAGAACCTGAAAGGAGGGAAAAGAGAAGAACAAGAGAAGACGACGGGACGACACCAGCCCCCAGGAGAAGAAGACGACGGTTCCAGACTCCGAAGAGAGACGGTTCCAGACTCCTGGCCTCCGAGGGAGAGAGAAGCAAAGACGCGTCCAGCAGCCACCCTCTGAGGAGGAAGAGAAGCCGAAGGACTCTGCAGACTGGGCCTCCGTCCTGTCTCTGACGCAGCCTGGCAGGAGCCCCAGAGGCCTGCGCCTGTGTGTGTGGGTCTCACCAGCGCCTCCCAAGGAGCTGCCGTCCCCGGTGCGTTCCGGGTGAGGCGGCCGCCACCTGAGGCTGCCGTGAGCTCTCTGTCCCCGTGTGTCAAATAAAGCCCGTGTTTGCTGTTCCTGTGGCCTGAAGTCCCTGCGTTGTGCGCGCGGGTGAGGCCCACAGACAGAGCCCTGCCCTCTCGGCAGGCGCTGGCCTTGTTGCTTTTGGCCTTTTGGCCTTTTGGGGCTTTTTGGTGGCTCTTGCCGCAGAGCCTGGGCATTTGTGCCCTGTCCGCCGCTGTTTCGGTTGGCGACCACTGGACACCCTGTGTCCGCCCCGGTTTCACAGAGACAAAAGGGAACAATCAAACAAGGGCCCATATTTAAAAAAAAAAAATCACCATGCCTTAAGTTTTGCATCTCTGGGTCCTGGGTCCTGTTTTTTTTTTTTTTTTTAAAGGTTTTAAAATTTATTTATGCACACAAGAACTGGGGCTCAGGCCAGAGGAGCGGGGGTAAGAGAATTTACCAAAGACAGAGTGGGGAGCAGAACAGGCGGATCCACTGAAATCCTCTGCTGAGGGGAGCAGCGGGGACACAGGAGAGGTCTGCTGCGCCCTGTGGGAAGCTCCCTGGCCGGGGACTGAACTCGTGCTGCAGTGGCTGCGGACAGCTACACAGTGCTGCGACTTAACCCTTTGTGCGACTTGGGCGGGGGAGACACCCTGTTTTTTTTCTTAAGCAAATATAGGATTGGTGATTTCCTGAGATGTTCTCGCAAGAAAAGGCACGTCAGAAATTCCATCAAGCGGTGAGTCTGATTTTTCTCTCTCTCTAGAGCAAGTCTTGAGAATTTCTAGAAAACACGTTGTATTTTATAATTAATCTCTGTAATTGTTTTATTGTCTTCATGAAAAAAGTTACTCTGGGGGGGGCGTTGAATTACTCACAGGAGGGTAGAGCAGCTGTTGCCATGGCAACAGTAAGACACACGCAGAAGAGAGACAAAGATGCAGAGAGAAAATGGAGGCAAAGATTAAAGGGATGCAGCCACAAGCCTAGGGATGCCTGGAGTCCCCTGAAGCTGGGAGAGGCAAATGGACCCTCCCCTGGAGCCTCTGGAGGGAACACAGCCTGGAGAAACCTTGATCTCAGGTGTCTGACCCCCAGAATGTAGGAGAACAAATCTCCACTGTCTGAAGCTGCCAGTTTGGGGTCATTTCTCTGGCTGCCCCAGAGGACTTACACACTCACCCTGTTCCCTGTGAACCCTGACAGGCATATACACAAAGGAAACAAGAGCTCTGCCCACCAGACAGTAGCAGAATGGGGTAAATAAACTGTGGCCCAGTCACAGGGTAAAATGCCACACGCCAACAGCTAAGACGGAAGCAGCACTCATTCCTACAGGAGTGAACAGGCCCAGCTCGGGAGTTGCGGGGAAGGGGGACAGAGCACACAGGGGGTCCAATGTTCAAGGGCAAAGGGCATGGAGGCAGGACAGGACTTCCTTTGGGGGCAGGAAGTAACTTCGAGGAGTGGCCATATTGCTGTTACACTTTTCTGAAGGGGTCAGTGAAAGCCAGTCTGAGAGATTTAAGGTCACGTCCACCTGGGGAGACAGCTGTATGGCCCCATCTGTGTTCCCTGGGTCCGTTGACTTGGGCGGGGTCTAGTGACAATTTTTGAGGGGCACAGTTAGAAACTGTCCTGCTGACTTTCCCATGATACGGAGTGGTGTCCCCAGGAACAAAACCTGACACCTCTGTCGCCTGCCCTGGGCCACAGCCACACCATTTTCTTCAAGCAGCTGGGCCACAATAAGCAGATTCCAGGATCCCTGTCTCCAGCACCCATGTTGGAGTTGTGTGTCCTCAGTAGGGTGTGGAGTTCATTAATGATTACCCTCTATTCCCCACCCCCCAAACTATACATTCTGAATAAAAGTCAAAGTTCTTATTTCATCTCCTTTCCCTACTCCACTGCTCAGATTCACCTTTGCTCCCTTGGGTCCAGTCCCATCAGCCTCTTGGCTAACCCACAGACCTAGTCTGCCTCTAGGGCCTTTGCATGTGCTCGCTCTTCTGCCTGAATCAGTCCTGCCCCTGAAATTCAGAAGACTCACACCCTCTTTCCTGTCTTTGCAAATACTTTCTCAAGAGACTTTATCTGGGGGCCTCCCTGGTGGCGCAGGGGCTAAAGTCTCAGCACTATCAAACTATTGCCAACCACTGGAGCTTCCCACATGGCGCAGCAGACCTCTCCTGTCTCACCTTCTGCTCCCCTCAGCAGTGTGTTTCAGTGGAGCCACCTGTTCTGCTCCCCACTGTCTCTAGTGAATCTTCTCCCCATGCACCTCTGGCTTTCGCTCCAGTTCTTGTATGCATAAATAAATAAAAATAAATTTTGTTTTTGTTTTTTTTTAAAGATTTATTTATTTATACATACAAGCTGGGGTATAGGCCAGAGGCGTGGGGCGGCGAGAGGCTTCACCAGAGACAGAGTGGGGAGCAGAACAGGCAGATCAGAAATACACTGCTGAGGGGAGCAGCGGGCGAGGCAGGAGAGGTCTGCCGTGTCATGTGGGATTCTCCCCGGCTGGGCGTCGAACTCGCATCACGAGCTGCCGACAGCTCCACAGCGCAGCGCTCAACCACTGCGCCACCAGGGAGGCCAAATCTTCTTTTTTAAAAGGGAGACCTTTCCTGATATTGCAGCCTCCAACCCAACCCGCTCTCCTTCCTCTATTCCTCCCCTGGACATTTATCTCCCTCTGAAGCATGCAGGATGTATTTACCATATCAAATACTGTTGCCTGTCAAAGGACTGCAGAAAGCAAATGTATTTTCAGATGGCGTAAAATATCCTGGAGACGAGATCCGCCCCCCTCACCTCCCGGGCAACGGAGACCCTCTGAGCTACTAGCTCAGGACCACTACGCTGTCCGGGTTTGGGCTTCCCCCTGCTGACCACTGTGTCTCCACCAGCTCTGTGTCAAACCTCAGAGCAGCAGTGCCTGTGGAGGGGCATCCTGTGGGGGACACTGTAGCCCCCCAGCTTTTACTACAAATGTCTTGTCAAGCGGGAGCTGCTTGGGATGAGGACACCCAGGCTTCCAAGTTCCTCCCCAGGGCAGGCTGACGCCAATGACTGGCATTAGTTCAGGGATAGAGTGTGAAGTCCAGGCCCCACCCCTCACTTGGCTCCTCTTTCTCCTCATTCCCGGCTCCAGCTCTGCTTCCAGATTTTAACATGGGGAAGCTCTATTATTTTTATATACTGTTGGGTTGGTTAATTTTTGCTCTGATTTTTTTGCATCTACATGAAGCGGGTACATCACCCTCGTCACTAGTCCTGTCTCCGCCTGGTTTCAATACCAGTCACGGGGCCTCAGAAAGGAAGCCAAATGCAGGCCGTCAGTGCCCCCTGCCAAGTCTCCTCTGAGTGCTCCCCACCTACACTGCCTGGGCACTGCCCCCCATTGACCAGTGGGGTGCTGGTAAGCCCCACTCCTGAGCAGCTGGGTGCACCTTCCACCTGCAGCCAGAGCCCCCCAAGTGCCATTGGTGTGGCCTCACCGGGCCTCCTCTCCTCCCACCGCGCGCGCTGGTGTTCCCTGGATCCCTTACTCAGTAACGGGCTTGGCCTGGGAAATTCTCGTCCCTCGTCTACTTCTGGGTCAACACAAGCAGGCGGCTCAGAGTCCAGTCTCAATTTTCTGGCAGTTTGCAAGGAGGGGGTTTGAGGAGGAAGAACAGGGGGTGAGGCCAACGTAGACCTGGCTCGAATCCATCTTAGCCATGGCGAGAGCCCTCAGGCAGGTGCATTGATCTCTCTGGCCTCAGTTTCCTCACCTGTAACATGGGACCAAGTCCTGATGAAAAGCGCCCTGTAGCCCCCCCAGAGGATGCCAGGACAGATGGTGAGACGTGGTTTTCCAATGAGCTTTATTGTGTCCCCTCCTAGCAGGCCAGGCGTTTGAGGTGCCAGCAGTGTTTCAAGTAGTGGAGCCCGTGTCTGTGGTGTGGCCAGCTGCAGGTGACCTCCGTGGTGGACTCCGACGTGTACTCCAGAGAGGACTCGGACAGGCAGGACACGGGCCACTTGGGCATCGAGGAGCTGCTGGGAGCCCGGCTGGTGGAGTGCTGGTGGTGCTGCGTGCCAGACTTGGTCTTGGGAGCCCCGGGAGCTCTGGGGGCCTTGGCCCCTGACTTGTTGGAAGTATTGCTGGAGGGCTTCACGGAGGCGGTGGCACTGCTGGAGGGTGGCATGGAGGCAGGCTCCTGGCTAGAGTTGGGACTGGGATGCTGCCCAGAGCCTGCAGACTGTTGGGTGGGCTGGGCGGGGTCCGTGGGTGCCAAGGAAGGCCCCGAGTGCTGCTGGCCGGGGGCCTGCGCCTGGCTGACGGAGTTGCCCCTTGGCCGGGTTTGGCCCCAGGACTTGCCCGGCAGCTGGGAGATGCTGGTAGTGGCAGAGGACGGGGAGCTAGACTGGGACTGGCCCGAGGGGCCAGTCTGTGAGGCGCTCTTGGGGACCGACTTGCCGGGGGACAAGGGGCTGCTGGTGGGCTCTGCTGGGGACACCGGAGAGGATTCCGTGGAGGGCTTGAGGCGCAAGGTGTCCTTGCCAGTTTGCACGTTGGAGCCGGGGTTGGGCAGCGCCTTCACTTGTCCTTCTGGACCTGGGTCATGCTTGTTTTGGCTGCAGAGAAGAGCAGCGGGGTCACGTGGGACTGAGGCCATCGGCTGTGGAAGAGCAGGCTGGAGGCTGCTGGGGCCAGGAGGGGTCAGCCCAAGGGTCTACCGGCCCCCCGGCAGGGTCAGAGTCATGCACACACGTCTACATGTGTGTATACACCTACCCACACATGTACATACAAGGGTGCGCACGGTAGCACATGCATGCTATGCGCGCACCTGGACGCGTGCATACACAATCACGCTCGGGCACGCATAGCATGTGCACGTACATTCCCACGTGTGCGACCACATTCACACACACGGCATGCACACATGCACACAGCCCCTACCTCCCGGGGGTGGAATTACATATGGTCGGTTGGCTCCAAGGGCAGCTGGGGGCCCATCACCGTGGCTGCTGGGCTGACAAGAGCCCGGCTGCGGGCCAGGGCCTGCAGGACTGGCTCCCGAGAGCGTAGGTTAGAGAGTGGACAGTGAGAGGGGACGGGGCGTGCAGGACGGGCAGGCATGACACCAGGCCGAGTGAGTCAGAGCCCGGAGGAGGCAGGCAGGTGTGAAGGTGAACAGGCCGGGGTGTTGGCAGACAGACAGACAGACAGGGCTGGACAGGCAGCCCATGCCCTGTGGCACGCACCGTCCCTGGTTATTTCGGCTGCCAGGTCTAGGGTTCGGCCGCTGAATTTGCTCGCGATGCTGTCCACTGCCCCGTGATGCTTTAGGAACAGCGGCCGGATGACGCGATGGTACAGCACGTGAGCCCCATTCCACTGCCCGGGGATCATGCAGAACAACAGGAAGGCGCACTGCAGGCACAGGGGCGTCAAGCTGGGCCTCCCCCGCCACACACCTCTCCCTGGGCCGGGCCAGTTTCCCCCAGAGAAGGGGCTGAATCTCCCTCACAGCCCACGGCCGGGCAGGAGCCTCGGTCTCCTGCCCGCTCTGAGAGCGCCCCCGTGTGAGTCCTGGAGAGTGCCCACCTTGCCCACGTAGTAGAAAGGGAACCAGGACAGGAGTAGATCGCTGAAGAACTCGACCAGGCCGAACAGACCGTACACCACCCAGTAGGTGAGCCACACAGTGTCGTCGTCTTTGCTTGGACTCTCGATGGCTTTGATTCTGGCGGGAGGAGGGGAGCAGCGGGTCAGGGGCTGCCCCAGCTCCCAACACCCCCCGCCCCTGCCCCCAGCCACTCACGAAGCATATGCGGGGTATACAAAGCCGATGAGATTGCACAGTAGAGACGCCCCGTAGCCGAACAGAAGATACAGGCCTAGCAGAGTGACTGCTCCTGCAGGAAAGAGGGGGCGGGGGGTGGGCTTCGGCACTCTCTGCACCCCAACCACAGTCTGCAATCATGCCTGCTCCCAGAAGCTGGGCAACCCTCCTGGATCCTTCAGTTGCCCCAGAGCGCCTGGGCGCCCCGCACCAGGCCCTGAACCCTGTGTCCTGTGTCCGTCATCGGCTTACATGTCCATCTCCCCCCAGGGGACTGTGACTCCCCAGAGGCAGGGGGGATCCCAGCCGTGGTGGGTATAGTGTAGCTGCCCAATAAATATTTGCCGAATGAATAAGAGATTATAATTATAGCCCCCTCACTCACTACTCCCATAGTAGGAAGGGCCAGGCACAGAGGCCGGTGTGTGAATATAAGTAATGGGAGAAAAATCTAGAAGTGAGACCGTTTGGTTGATACTAATTTGAGCATGCAGAACAAGGAAACAATGTCTTTAACTCTTATCTTAGTGCTGGGCCCCCCCCTTCGGCACTGCTAAGGTGGGGCGGCTGTCATCTATAGGAGCCTGTGTGGGCCACTGCGGGGTATTGGGGCAGCTTCTCCAGCTCTACCCACTCAATGCCAGGAGCACCCCAGTAGAAAAATGTCCTCTGGGGGGACAGCACTGCCTCAGGTGAGACCCCATGTCTTAGTGGGAGGCAGCACAGCACAGCGTCCAGAGTCCCCCATACCCAGAGGAAGCCCTGCTCTCCCGCTCACTCACCATGTGACACTGAGCAAGTCTGCGTGGAGCCTCAGTTTCCCCACATGTAAATGGGGTGGGGGCAGCCCTGCCTCCTAGGGTCCAGAGGGTTAGCTACAACAGAGAGGAGCCCTCCTTCCCGTGCACTTGGTGAGCACCTCTGGTTTGCAAATACAAACCTCACAGTGGGGGTTCCAAAGATGGAGGAAGGAGCCCGGAGCATTAGCCACTCAGAAAATAGTGATAACTGCCCCGTTTATTATTACGGGCTTCCTGTATGCTGCTCTGCGCCCTGTTCTATCTGCTCAGATGCAAAAACAAAGCAAGCATTTACAGCCTGGAGCGGCCTCCCTCAAGCTGCTATCTGCACGGAGAGACAGAGGCCACTCCAGAACAAAGGGCAGGACACCCCTCCCTCCCCTCCGCCTGCATTAGTCTTTATCCTCTAGGGCAGGAGGTGGGGGGCTTCCCCTGCTGGCCCCGGCCTGCTCACTGCTCCCTCTGGACTTTCTCCAGACTACCTACCTCTAGGGGGGCATTTTGGGGCAGGTGGGCCCTGAGGATTCCCACATCTGGACAAGGGGGTAGGGAAATGTCCCCCCTTCTCTGGGAATCACTAGTCAGGGAGCAGAGGCTCGCCCCTCAATCCCTTTTTCTGCAGCCTCAGCAGTAGAAGGATTCCGTTAGACATGGGGGGAGGACCCCAGAGATCAGCAACAGATGTGAGCTGGGAAGTGGGAAGGGCTGAGTCCCCCAGACAGGTCAGACAGCGGGGACAGCCTCCCACTCAGCCCCAGCCCCTCTGGCCCTCATTTCTTCCCTGTGACCCCTAGTCTCCCCAGGGGCCACTCCCAGGCAGGCCTCCCCAGTACTCTATGACCTAAATTTTCTGCCTGCTGGCACCAGGGATGTGGAAAGTCAGGTGGGAGGTCAAGGGCCTGTTCCCAGGGGCAGGTCCCTGGCAGAGGCAACATGGGTTGGCTTCTGGGACTCCAGGGGGACAGATTTAGACCTTCCCCGACACGCTTAGCATGGGAATCCCCCAACTGGCACAAAAACAGGAGGAGGGAGGGAAGTGGACTCCGAGGATCTGCACACGGAAGGGAGTGGAAACATGCGTTCTCAAACCAGACACACGCCCCCCCCAGACATAGTGACTTCATGCTTCATTCCAGGGGGGCTACCTGATAGAGGCTGCAAAGTAGGTGGGCTCGAGCACTGCAAAAGAGGGGTCTGGGGAGGCATTTAAGAGGTGCTCACTAGATAAGTTCTGAGAGTGCCAGGGGCCATCCACGGTCACCAAGAAGGGAAGGGGACTGAAACAAGTTACAATCGGGGTGGCTGGGGCCCCCATCCAACCATTCTCCACCTCCATCACAGCTGTCAAACAACCCAACTCCAACCCAACAAGTATTTAGGATGTGGGCTGAAGTCATTGGTAGGATGAGGAGCCGGTGGTAGATTTGAGAACAATGGGGGGAGAGGGGTGAATGACCCTTCCTCTGCTGACCTCCAGCTTGCCCGAGGAAGTCTCTACACTTGCTTCTACACACCGGGGTCCAAGCAGCAAGCAGGGTGGCGAGTTCCCAGGGGAGCGGCTGTTACCAGCCCTGCCCTCTCTTCCCCCAGGGCCGCAGAGCAACCGGCATAACCGGACTTCGGCCTGGAGGGCACCCAGTGCCTTAAGGGTCGGGGCACAGGACAGCCTCCGCACGCCAGAGCTGCCGTGGGAGGAGCTGCAGGAGCCGTCAAAAGGGTTGGCCCTGGCCTGAGGTCCTACTGGGGGTCTGACTGCTGCAGACCCGATGTCCTGGTCCACGACCCCCTCCCCAGAAGCTCGGTGTCCCCGCTGGACAGAGGGCGGCCCAGTCGTCCAAGCCCGGTCTCCGCAGCCAGAGCCGGTCGGGGCGGGTGGCAGGTCTGAGGTCCCGGAGCCCCGAAGCCTCAGCGTGCCCGTCGGTAAAATGAGGTGCGCCCCCGGACGGCTCACCCGCGGCCAGATAACGCTTGTCGACACCGATTTTGGCTTCGAGCGCTCCTAGCGCTTCGGTGACCAAGTTCTTCTGTTCTAGAAATTGCTCGAAGCGCTGGCACAGACCGTCCATGGCACCGACGAGTATGAGACTGATAGCTTGAACTTGACCGCGGGCCGGCGCACCGGCCCCGCCGCGCGCGCACCGCCTTACTTGGCCGCGAGCCGCCTTGTTCAGCCCCCGGGATGGTCTCGGCTCCGGGTCCCCCACTCCGGCCAATGGGAGGGCAGGGCGGACAAAGGAGGTGGGGCCTGCCCCGTCTCCCCCGCCGCATGGCCCTCTGGCGGGCCGCTGCAGCGGGTGCCGCCACTCGGGAGGAAGGGGGAGGGGCACGGATACCGCGGATGTTTATTGGCTTAGCGGGAGCTGAACGTAGCTGATTGGAGGGGCGGGGCCACGGACAGGGATTATTGGCTGAGCGGTTACGGGGGTGGGGCTGAGGGAGGAGAGAAACGTGAAGAGGGAGGGAGGAGCCGGTGGGACGGACAGGAGATTGGTCAGAGCTGATTCGAGAAACAGAGTTTCGAGGCGAGAACAGAGGAGGGGCGGGGCTTATTATAAAGTAGGCGGGACGAAATCTGAAGGGCGAGATAAGGCGGGGCCAAACTGAGGAGGCGGGATTTACTCGAAAGAACAATTCTGGTTGGGCCGAGAGGAGGCAGGGTTCATTCTAGAGGGAGGGGTGTTTAGGGATTGGGCGGGGCCAAATCAAGGGGTGGGGCCAATTATAAGCCCAGTGAACCCGCCCCTTTGATCAGAAGATTTGGGTCATTGTACAAATGGGGAGACTGAGAGTCCAGAGAGTTTGGGTCTACAGAACATCAGGGAGGGCGTGTGTCCTCCCCTCAGTCACTGTCGGATCTCTGCGCCCCTCAAGGGGCGGGGGTGAGGGGGAAGCCGCAAGGACCCCTGGGAGTTGAAGCCTTTCAGGGGTTGCTATGGTGCTGGGGGCGGGGCTGGCGCCTGGGCCAACTCGGCAGTTTGGACAAGGGGAGGGGCTTTCTGTGGCCCCGCCCAGGCCCCGCCCCCGCCGCCATGCGGCCCCCCCGGACTGAGCTCTGGCTGCGCCTGACCTTGGCCCTGGGCTTGGCCCTCGTTGGCCCCCTGGCTGTGGGGTGGGCCTCGGCACGGGCCCCCATCTATGTCAGCAGCTGGGCCGTGCGGGTGTCCCAGGGTTACCAGGAGGCCGAGCGCCTGGCGCGCAAATTCGGCTACGTCAACCTGGGGCAGGTGGGCAGACCCAGATAGACAGGAAGGGGTAGGGGGGCTGGAGGACCCCAGACCTGGACTAACAGGAGGGTCCTCCCATGGCCCCCAAATATCAAGAATCCCGAGCCCATCCCTGCCTCAGCCAACTTGAGATTCTGGGGACCCCTTGAGGGTTCCTGGAGTCCCCACCTGGGCACCTGGTTAGGGGTGGATGCAAGCAAGGGGTGGGCCCTGTCTGGGGCGGGCCTCCATCAGGGCGGCCAGGCCCCGGCTTTCCCTCCCACATTCCCAGATATTCCCTGACGGCCGGTACTTCCACCTGCGGCACCGGGGGCTGGTCCAGCAGTCCCTGACCCCGCACTGGGGCCACCGCCTGCGCCTGAAGAAAGACCCCAAGGTGAGCCTGGCCTGGAGGCTGCCTCCAAGGGGTCTCAGCCGCCTCCTGTTATTCTTGTGATCGTTATGAATGGTTGTGCGACCTTCAGCAAGTTCCCTGGTCTCTCTGTGTCTCAGTGTGAACTTGGCCCCCAGCCTGTGGAATAGGGGCCCGGGCGGGGAGCTCAGTGAAGAGCGGCAGGTCACCGCGGGGCCTGGCACAGCGCTGCATGTCCTGTTGTCTCCCCTGCCCTCCTCCGGCTCACCCTGAAAGACTGAGGTTCCTGGGTACCCAAGTCAAAGAGCAGATAAAATTTCTCCCCATGCTGTAGCTCCTGGGATAGATGGAAAGGAACTGACCCCTTTTATGGAAGAAGAAATAGTACCAAAGAGTAGGGATCTTGCTTGAGTCACCCGTGAAGCCCTCGCTGAACTGGGACAATATTCCAGTCCCTAGATACTCAGGCGACTGGGCCAGATTGGGGGAAAGGCGAAGATGTCAAGCTGAGAGCTCAGGCTGTGTGGCAAGCCCTTCGGAGCCACTGCAAGATGTGGGTGGTGGGGGGCGGGCAGCCCTGATGGGCAAGGAGGGGCGGGCAACGCAGCTGGACACCTGCTGTGAGCACTGGTGACAGAGAGATGTCTAAGGTTGGGTTGGCAGGAGAGAGACCAGGACTTGAAGGATTGAATGTGTGGGAGCAGTCAGGGCCAGCTCCCAAGTGTGGGGCTGAGGGCAGAAGACAACCCTGATTGCTAAGACAGGAGGGGGTAGGACATTGACGAAGAAGAGGAAGAGCAAAGGTCTGAGAAGCTGCCTAAGGCGGGCAGAGGGGAGACCCCCACAGTGCTGCAGGGGAGGGGCATGAGGGGCCCTGGAGAGCCACAGGAGAGGTCTTCACAGAATGACGAGGCCGCAGGCTCAGAGGGGCAGTAGAGGCAGTGCGTCAGCTGGACGCTAGGGGGAGACCTGTGTGCACGGGGGGTGCCCTGCACTCATGGAAAGTGAAGAGAAGTGGCCACTCCACGGGCAGGAGGCTCAGAATAAGTATAGGGAAAGGGGCAGAATTGGGGACCTTAAGCCCCAGTTACCCCAGGGAAGTGGCCACTCTTCTGCAGGACCTGGGAATGGGTATTCTGAGGGCCCGCCCCCACTGACTGAAGGCAGAGCGCCAAGCGGGGGACACGGAAGGGCAGACCCGGCGTGGATGCCTGAGCCAAGGGCCCACACAGGCCCAAAGCTCCGACTTCCCTCCCCCCGCCCAGTCCAGCGGCATCCACATGAGGCCCCGGCACAAGCAATGGACGGTCCAGACACACATCCATGCCGGCCGCATTCCTGCGGTTGCCCCTCAGTGGGAGGACTGGGAGAGGCCCGTGCAGGCCCTGGAAGTAGACTGGGGCCCTTTGACAGGGGAGTGGCGTGGGGGGCTCACAGGGACTGGTCCCTTTGGCCAGTGGGGCAGGCCGTGTAAAGTGGAAGGGTGTGAGGGAGCTGGCAGTGGGCTGCTGACTGCAGGGGCCCTGCGGGCCAGCAGATGGGTGGCACGGGGGTCCAGCGCCCTCCCGCAGCACGTCCCCCCACAGGTGCAGTGGTTCGAGCAGCAGACACTGCAGCGGCGGGTGAAGCGCTCCTTGGTGGTGCCCACGGACCCCTGGTTTTCCAAGCAGTGGTACATGGTGAGTGGGCCGGGCCGGCGCGGGCGGGCCGCAAGGTTGCGCCAACCGGAGCCCGGCTGACCCCGGCCCTGCCCCCCACAGAACAAGGAAGCGCAGCCAGACCTGAACATCCTGCAGGTTTGGAGCCAGGGCCTGACGGGTCAGGGCATCGTGGTGTCCATCCTGGATGATGGCATCGAGAAGGACCACCCGGACCTCTGGGCCAACTACGTGAGCTGGCGGGAGCCGGCCTGGGCGCCCCGGGGCCCACAAGTGGCTCCAGCCCCTCACGCCCCCACCCTGTTCTCAGGACCCCCAGGCTAGCTACGACTTCAACGACTACGACCCAGACCCCCAGCCCCGCTACACGCCCAGCGATGAGAACCGGTGAGCCCAGTGTCTCACTTGGCAGGGGGTGGGCCCCAGCGCCCTGGGAGTGGGGGCTGTGAGGCCTAATCCTGCTGCCCTGCTGCCAGGCATGGGACCCGCTGTGCCGGGGAGGTGGCAGCGGTAGCAAACAATGGGTTCTGTGGTGTCGGTGTCGCCTACAATGCCCGAATTGGAGGTACCCAGGGCCCCCCGGGGCCACCTTCCTCAGCCCCAGGCTCCTTCCTGCTGCTCCTGCAGCCCGGGTGGCAGCGGGTGGCAGGGAATGCTGGAGAGGGCCAGAGGAAGCTGGCAGGCCAGGAAGGAGAGCGGGTGCCTTCATGTCGGGGTTGGGGCCCCAGGGTGCGGAGGGGTGGCTTTGGTCCGGGGAGCCGAGGAGGGGCCGGCAGGCGGGCTGTGGCCTGGGGTGACCGCACGCAGGTGTGCGCATGCTGGACGGCACCATCACCGACGTCATCGAGGCCCAGTCCCTGAGCCTGCAGCCCCAGCACATCCACATCTACAGCGCCAGCTGGGGCCCCGAGGATGACGGCCGCACGGTGGACGGTCCGGGCATCCTCACCCGAGAGGCCTTCCGGCGCGGGGTGACCAAGGTGAGCGGCTCCCGGGGCTGGCGGGCAGGAGGACCCGGGCCGTGGGCCGGCCCGCCCATGCCCGTCTGTCTGCAGGGCCGCGGCGGGCTGGGCACCCTGTTCATCTGGGCGTCCGGCAACGGCGGGCTGCACTACGACAACTGCAACTGCGACGGCTACACCAACAGCATCCACACGCTCTCGGTGGGCAGCACCACCCAGCAGGGCCGGGTGCCCTGGTACAGCGAGGCCTGTGCCTCCACGCTCACCACCACCTACAGCAGCGGCATTGTCACCGACCCCCAGATAGTAAGCGGGGCCTGCACCCCACACCACCAAGCCCTGGGTCTCCCGACCCTGACCCCTGCAGCCACCGCACCGTAACCCCAGGGCTGTGATCCGTGCGGGCCCCTCGCTCCCCCTGGGCCGGCCCTGGCCCGCGCCTTCCCTCCTGCACCCCCACCTTACTCCACCCTCACCTCCCTCATCCTCTCACCTCCCCTCTTGCCCCTCCCCCCCCCGAGCCCCAGAGCACTGCCCCTCAGCTCTGAGCGCCGCCCGGGGCTCCCCTCTCCTGCCTCAGCCCTGCTCAGAGCCCTGCAGCCACTCAAAGGGGCCTCCTGACATCTTTTTTTTTTTAAGATTTATTTTTATTTATGTATGCACACGAGAGCTGGGGTGCAGGCCAGAGGTGTGGGGTGGGGGGTAAGAGGATTCCCCAGAGAGGGTGGGGAGCAGAACAGGTGGATCTACTGAAGTCCACTGCTGAGGGGAGCAGCGGGGAGACGGGGGGGTCTGCTGCGCCCTGTGGGCAGCTCCCTGGCCGGGGATCGAACTCGTGCTGCAGTGGCTGCGACAGCTTCATAGACTGAGACTTACCCCCTGCGCCCCCGGGGAGGCCCGAGCCCCTGATAGCGTTTAACCCAGTCCAGGCGCTCACGTGCCGGCCCCGCCCTGCCCCAGGTCACCACGGACCTGCACCACCAATGCACAGACAAGCACACGGGCACCTCGGCGTCGGCCCCCCTGGCTGCAGGCATGATCGCCCTGGCTCTGGAGGCCAAGTAGGTGACTGTGGGGCCCCCGCCCCCGGCCCCCCCCGGCCCCAGCTCATCCACCTGCCGCCCCCAGCCCCTCGCTGACGTGGAGGGACATGCAGCACCTGGTTGTCCGGGCGTCCAGGCCGGCGCAGCTCCAGGCTGAGGACTGGAGGACCAACGGTGTGGGGCGCCAAGGTGAGTGGGGGCTGGGCCGGCGGGGGCACCGCACCCAGGGGCAGTAACAAGCCCCCCCCGCAGTGAGCCACCACTATGGCTACGGGCTGCTGGACGCCAGGCTGCTGGTGGACACAGCGCGCGAGTGGCTGCCCACGCTGCCCCAGCAGAAGTGCGCCCTCCAGCTCCTGCACACCCCCAGGTGAGCGCCGGGCCCTCTGCCCCCACCGCCTGCCCAGTGTCCCCGTCACTTCCACCAGACCCCCACGTCTGCCACGCCCACCCTCCCAGATCTGCGCCCCTCCCAGCAGCCGCACACCTCCCCCCTCCCCAGCCCCCCGCCACATCTGTCACTACTGCCAGTGGGGTCGGCGTGTGGGAGGCCGCCCGAGGCCTCAGTTTCCCCACCTGTAAAGCGAGTGGTCGGCCCCACGCTCTGAGCCCTGCCGGCCGCGAGCAGCGCCCTCCCCCGTGCCGCCGCCAGCCCCATCCTGCCGCTGATGCACGTGCGGAAGAACGTGTCCGCCTGCGCCGGCCGCCCCAACTACATCCGCTCCCTGGAGCACGTGCAGGTGCAGCTGTCCCTGGCCTACAGCCGCCGAGGGGACCTGCAGATCTCCCTCACCAGCCCGATGGGCACTCGCTCCACACTCGTGGCCATCAGGTGTGCGGTGGGGACGGCTGCCGGGGGAGGGACGGGGTCCCAGAGAGCAGCCCGGCTGTGGCGCTAAGGCCCTCTCTCACCCTGCCCCCGCCCGCCCATCTGTCTGCCCCAGGCCCTTCGATGTCAGCGGCCAAGGCTACAACAACTGGATCTTCATGTCCACCCACTTCTGGGACGAGGACCCGCGGGGCTTGTGGACCCTGGGCCTGGAAAACAAGGGCTACTATTTCAACACGGGTGAGAGCCGGGCACTGGCTGGGGGCTCAGCTTCCAACCTCTCCACAGGTTCTGGAGCAGGCCTCAGACCCCACTTCACAGGGCTCCCACGGTCTCCTTGGAGAGACTGAGCAGGCGCGTCTGGTGCACAGTAGGTGTCATTACCAGGGCACAGTGGGTATGTTGTCACCAGGGAGTAGTAGGTTCCAGCCGCCCGCACACAGTAGGTGTTCACTTATCAGCACACAGTAGGTGTGTTGCCTCCAGGAAGAAGAGCATGTTCAGTCACCAGCAAGCAGCGGGAGTTCAATGGCCAGGGCACCACTGGAGCGTGGGTGGCCAGGGTAGGGTGGGGGCAGCTGGGGAGAGGGACACCAGAATGGCAGGAACAGGCCTCCAACAGCTTCTCCCCCTCCTCCCTGTGCCCACCGCGACCCCTGCCCAGGGACCCTGTACCGCTACACACTGCTGCTCTACGGGACGGCCGAGGACATGACGGCGAGGCCCACGGGCCCCCAGGTGACCAGCAGCGCGTGTGTGCAGCGGGACACAGAGGGGCTGTGCCAGGGTGAGTGCCCGGCGCGGCATGGCCCACTTGATGGGAGGTGGCAGCGGTGGGCAGTGTGCGTGTGCGCCCTGGGGTGGGAGGGTGGACCGGGGCAGTGGCCGCGATCTGAAACCTCTGTGTCGTGTCCACAGAATGCCACAGCCCGGCCTACACCCTCGGCCACCTCTGCCTCTCCTGCTGCCCGCCAAGGGACTTCAGCCACACCCAGCAGGCAGTGAGTGCTGCGCCCGGGCGCCCGCTGCCTCTGCCCCGCGGGTGTGTGCCGGCTGCCGCTTGTCGTGCTCCGCCTGCCTCGGCAGCTCCCCGCTCAGCTGCACCCCTGCCCCCATCCTACATGCTGGATGAGTTTCGGGGCCCTGCTCAGGACCTGCCACCTCCAAGGGCCCTGCACAGCCCACTATAACCACAACCGCCTCCCCCCGCAGCCGCCACGGCCTGGCCCAGACCGTGCTGCTGGCCCTGCCGGCCCTGCCCTTCTGGAGCCCCCTCCTCTGCAGCTGTCTCTCCTCCACAGGCTGCCTACCTCCCCATGGGCCCCCCTCGCACTAGGGACGCCCCCAGGCCCAGCTGCCGCTGGTTAGGAGAGTGAGGGTGCACCTCGGTGCCCGGGGTGTGGGCTGAGTGGTGAAGACCCTAGCTCCGTAAGGTCCTGGCCGACCGCCAAGGCCCTCAGGCCAAGAGTGGCCCTGGGGGAGTCCTGCAAGCTGGACTTGGCAGGTTACGGTGGAAAAAAGAGAAGTCTATTTACACGGTTTGGGGGGGGTGGGGGGGCAGAGGCGAGGCCTTGACCACCATCCCTTCTCTGCCCCAAATCTGGGGAAAGGTGGAGGGAGAAAAGATAGCACCATCCCGTCTCGGGCACGATACCCAAACTCAGCATTTGCAAATAAAGGTTGAATAGGAGGTGCCAAGTCTGTGGTCTCCTTTGGGGTGGGTGCCCAGCCCGGTGGCACCAGGTTAGGGCTTCCGCTGTGCCCTGTTTGGAATCTGCCTACCCCAGGGCATCAGCTGCCTTGAGGACCTAGTAGCCCACAAAGGAAAAGGGGTCAGTGTGGACCCAGGGATCCCAGACATCCGTGTGCTGGGGGAGGGCCTGAGTATCCCCATGACTGCGTATACAGGGTCCCAGACCCTTCCAAGCCTTCCATTTCCCTCTTCCTTCCTGTTGGGCAAGTTGCTCCAACACCAAGATCTGTAAACCAGCCAGAAAGTGGTTCCATCTCTTCCCATTTCCCTGCTGGTCCCTGGGCAGCTGGGGGGCGGGGGAGGGAGGGCTGATACCACAGGACTTGGAAACAGAGACAGACTTGGCACCTGGCCTAGGGCCACCTGGGGGAAAATAAATGAGCATCCAGTTGGGCCCACCTGAGGCAGAAAGGAGACGCTCTAAGCTGCCCTCAACCTAAGCCATCTTCCCTGAGCATCTCCAGAAGCCCACCCAGCTCAGCCCCTAGCTTTAGAGTTGGCCTGAGGCCAGGCATGGCCCCAGCAGGTCCAGGCTGTGTGCCCACGAGCACCCAGTCCCCCTCTCAGAGCCTTGGTGACCTCACCCGTGCAACAGCACTGTGGCCAGCACCTGTCTCACTGGACTCTTTCAAGACTCAAAAGAGTGTGCTTTCCTCCTGGGAAGTCAAAACCCAGTAGCCTAGGACAGGCCTGGTAGGAAACAGGCAGCAACAGACAATTACACATGGAGTTACCCGCTGACCCAGCAGATGCACACCTGCGTGCGGCCCCCAGGACTGAAAGCACACATCCGCACAGACACCTGCACCCGTGGAGCCATCCATTAGTGGATAAAACGATAAATACAATTGATACAGGGCAGCAAGGAGCACTAAAGCCGGCCAAGGACAACACTGACCAAATAGTTCGCGGGTCACTGTCCGAGTTCTGGTTTGTTTTTTTTTTTAAAGATTTATTTATTTATGCACACAAGCTGGGGTACAGGCCAGAGGCGTGGGGCGGTGAGAGGGTTCACCAGAGACAGAGTGGGGAGCTGAACAGGCAGGTCGGTGGAAATACACTGCTGAGGGGAGCAGCGGGCGAGGCAGGAGAGGTCTGCTGCGCTGTGTGGGAATCTCCCAAGCCGGGCATGGGGCTTGCGTTGCTGCTGCCGACAGCTCCACAGCGCAGCGCTTAACCGCTGCACCACCAGGGAGGCCCCTGTCTGAGTTCTTCAGCCCGCACAACTGCAATTGCTCAGGCTCAGAGAACAACAATGGGATTTAAGTTAACAAGGCGAGGTGCTGATTTGCATCCTGCGACCCAGGCCGCCCAGCCTTCACTCGGCGAAGGGGGGGTGGGCGCGCGCGCCCTAGCGGGGTCAGTAACTTCGCTCCTAAAGCAGCCATGTGGCTGGGGGCCAGTCCCCCTTTTTCGGAAAGCCGGGAGAAGCGGCTGCCCCATAACGCGGCGAGGCAGCCCGCGCGTGCGCATCCCTCGAGCGCCTCCAGGCCCGACGCGCCGCGCACCCCCGCCCCTCGCAGGCGCTGCCCCCAGACAACCCGGCACCGCCCGCGGCGAGCGGCCGGAGACCGGAAATGAGCGTCGCGCGCCAGGCCGGCCCCCAGCGCTTCGACCGGAAGCGGAAGTGGCTGCTCGGCGACGAGGGCGGCTCGGGCAGCGCGCTCAGGTGAGTGGCCCGGGGGCTTTCTGGGGGTGCCAGCGAGACAGGCGGGATACTATAGCTCCTCAAGCCGGACCTATAGGTCCTGGTCTGCTGTTGTCGGGCGCTGAGAGGACTGGGGCGGGGCGAGCACGGAGGGGCGGGGTAGGGGGGCTTCTCCGGAGAAGGGGCTCTGGCGCATGTGTAGTTCCCCGGGCTGACGGACCGAACCCTAAGGCTGAGACGTGGAGGCCCCAGTCAGCGCTCCCTTCTGCCTCCAGGGATGGGCTCCAAAAGCAAGAAGCGTGTGGTGCTGCCCACCCGCCCGGCGCCCCCCACAGTGGAGCAGATCCTGGAGGACGTGCGGGGGGCGCCCACCAACGACCCTGTCTTCACCGCCCTGATTTCGGAAGGTACGGGGAGCACGGGATGGGCGACTCCAGGACCCCAACTAGGGGGCAGAGCAAACACATCCCTACCTCCTGCATCGGGGCGGGTGCACCAGCCGGACTAGCAGGACTGGTGAAATTCAGGGCACAGACGCTGCGCACGGTCCTGATACTCCCTGAGCCCCCTCTTCCTTTGTAAAGTGAGGTGCCTCTTCAGGGAACTGCCAAGAACAGAAGTTGGCCAACTAGGGTCCTCAGCCTTCTGCCTGTTTTTTAAGGCCAGAGAATAAGTCAGTTTTACGGTTTTTTAATTTGGGAAGGGAGGTATTTTGTGAAAAGTGAAATTCAGATTCCATTGTCCTGGGGTGACGAGTTTTGGTAACTAGCCACACCCGTTACCGTGGTCTTGACTGCTTTCGGGACATAAAGGCATAATGAAGTAGACTGGACAGACAGGCTTTGCAAACCCAGAAATACTCTCCAGACTTTGTCCACCCCTTGTCTGGAGGAAGCAGACCTACGGTTAGCTCGCACCAGGTGCTGTTCTAAGCCAGGAGGGGCAGAAGTGAACAAAAAGGAGCAAAATGCCAGCTCTCCAGGCCGTGCATTAAAGCTGTTTTGTGGGGGCCTCCCTAAGGGTTGGGTCTCAGCGCTATCACAGCTAGAGCCTGAGTTCAGTCCCCAGCCAGCAAGCTCACCCATGTAGACCTCTCCTGTCTCCCCGCTGCTCCCCTCAGCAGTGTATTTCCTCGATCTGCCTGTTCCGCTCCCCACTCTGTCTCTGGTGAATCCTCTTACCCGCCCCCACTTTTGGCCTGCACCCCAGCTCTTCTATGAAAAAAAAACAACAGTTTAAGCAAGGCTTGTGAAATAATAGGTGAGAAACGCACTGGGAATTTCCCACCACTATTTAGCTTAATGCATTTTTTTAATATATGTCCAAAAAGGCAGGTTTATTATAAAAAAGGAAGGAAAGTAAAGGTCGCCTGCCAGACGCAGGCAGACAGGAGAGCCACCCCGAAAGGGACAGATTTGTTAAAGGAGAGGCCTGCGTAGTCCCAGGCGGCAGGAGAGCTGCCTATGTGCGTTTTTTCCCCACCAGCATCCTTTATGTCCCCCTGAGCCTTTCTCCTTCCACCCTCACCCCCAACCTCAGAAACTTCCGTTAGCCTGTCAGTGTCTACTCGCTTTGATTTTGTCAGTTCGTCCTCTTTGCTTCCTTGTATTAGTCCTATGTGTGAAGTCTTCCACTCTTTATTTCTGGCTTCACTTCGCATGATCCCCTCAAGTTCCTGCCCTGTTGCTGTAAGTGGTAAGATTTCATCTTTTTTTTAAAGATTTATTTATTTATGCATACAAGAACTGTGGTGTAGGCCAGAGGTTTGGGGTGGTGAGAGGATTGACCAGAGAGACTGGGGAGCAGAACAGGTGGATCTACTAAAATATACCTCTGAGGGGAGCAGTGGGGAGACAGGAGAGGTCTATTGCGCCATGTGGGAAGCTCCCCAACCAGGTATCGAACTTGTGCTGATAGCTTCATAGTGCTG
The DNA here is from genome assembly GCA_004024925.1 of Scalopus aquaticus. Lineage (NCBI taxonomy): Eukaryota > Metazoa > Chordata > Mammalia > Eulipotyphla > Talpidae > Scalopus > Scalopus aquaticus. Next base: position 26,332 of record PVIJ01007931.1, on the reverse strand, counting down.
AGACTTAACCCCTGTGCCACCAGGGAGGCCCTTGTTCTGTATCTATACAGATATAGTGTCCTATAGTTTTCATTGTGTAAATCTTTCGCCTTCTTGGTTAATTCCAAGGTATTTAGTTGTTTCTGATGTGGTTGTTATTTCTTGCCGTCTGATTGCTCTGGTCAAAACCTCTAAACAGAAGCGGCGACGGACGGTATCCTTGTCTTGTTCCCGATCTTAAAGGGAACTTGCCCAGCTTTGCACTGTTCAGTGTAATATCAGCTGGAGGCTTGTGGAATATGACCTTTATTAGGTTGTGGTTTCTTCCCTTCTCATTGTATTTAGCATGCATGGGTGCTGCGTTTTAGCAAATGCTTTCTCTGCATCTGTTGATACTATCACAGGTTTTTTTAAAATGTGGTCTTTATCTTTTGTGGATGGGTTGCCTTATTTGATTGGGGCACGTTAAATTACCCTTGCATCCCCGGAATAAACCCCACTTGGTTGTGGTGTGTGGTCCATGTGATGGGTTGTTGACTTCCATTTGCTAGTGTTTGTTGAGAATTTTCACCTCCGTGTTTATCCGTGATATTGATTCTGTTTTTTGTGATACCCATTTCTGGTTTGGGTGTTCAGATAATTAAGAGGCAGGAGGTTTTTGACATTATGAAATAGTAAATACATCAGTTCTTTGCTCCGTCTCGCCACATTTCAAGGGCTTTGGAGCTGCTGGGACTGCCGTGACCGGGGCTGTGCTGGGCAGCTCAGCTAAAGGACATTTCCCACACTGGAACATTCTACTGGACAGGGCCGCCCAGCGGGGGGGGGTCATCAGGTCCACTGGCAGTTTGAGGGTGGGGAACAGGCAAGGGCAGTGCTGGGACCACTCAAGGAAGGAGGAGCTTCCCCTGATAGCCTGGAACCGCTTTCGGGTGGCAGAAGGTTGCATCTCGAACTTGGCGGGGGAGAGGGCCAGGGAGGGGAGCGAGAACCATCCTATTCCGTGATTCCGTCCTGGGGCGCGTGTCCAGCGCCGTGTCCCAGCGATCCAGGCAGGGCGTGACCAGCCGGTGTCAGGCCTTGTCCATGCCCTCTCCCCGCTCGGTCGCGTCCTTTGCAGGGGCTATAAACTGGGTCCTCCCCCCGCCCCCGGTGGTCAGTGACGTTGCCATGTCCTGTCCCAGACATCTCGGGCCCCTCCTGGCGGACTGAGGACGCCGAGGCGCAGGGGGAGCAGTTCTACCAGCAGAGCCGGACCTACGTGGCCATCAACCAGCAGCTGCAGCAGGCAGGCGACAGGTTGAAGCAGAAGTGCCAGCACCTGCGGGAGGCGGGCGAGGAGCTGGAGCGCGCCGTGGGCCAGGTGAAGCCGGTGGCGCTGCCAGGGGCAGAGGCCGCCTCAGGCTGACCTGGCCGACCGCGCGCCTGAACACACGCCCCACGGCAGGATCCCGGGGCCTCCATGACTCCTGACCTGCCCGCCCCAGACGGGGCCCTTGGGCCCCAGAAGCAGCCGGCAGCTTTTGTTCCGCGGCTCGGACACGCCCGGGACCTGGAGACCCAGGGCCGGCACCCACCCGGGCGCAGGGTGGCAGCGGGGCTGGCCATGGCGGACACTCCTGCCTCCGCGGGGTGCAGGCTCTCTCCTGGACCTGGTTACGGTCAAGAGCACCCTGGACTCTGTGCAGGGACCCCAGGGCCCAGAAGGTCCCTTTCTCTAGTCACCCTGCTTGGCTGCGTTACCCCATTAAACTGATGCAGCCCATCCCGCTGGCCCCACACATCTCTGCACTGCAGCCTCAGAAGTTCTGGAACAGGACAGGGGTTCTTGCCCCGCCAGCACCCCACGGCCCTGTGGGAGTGATCCCCCAGCGCAGCTGAGCTGCCGTGGGCACTCAGGTGGCGCCGCCCTCAGCACCCTCTGATGTGCAGCCTGGCTCCCGGCTGGCCCTGCCTGCCCGGGGGTCCCGCGGCCCGGCGCCGTGTCCGGCTTGACCGAGAGGAAAGATTGACCGGCCGCCTGCCCAGGCCCCTGACCACCCTTGTCCTGCAGCTCACCCCCTTTTCTCTGCGAGGGGGAGCGGGGCAGGTGAGGCTCTTAAAAGGGCCTAAGACAGACCCCAGGGAAGCCATCGGCCAGCTCGAAGGGACCCAGAGGCCCGCCTGGCATGGGGGTCCACACTGGGTACCCGGGGAAAATCCATCCCCAGCTGCCAGCTGCTCTCTTCCTGCCCCGCCCCCTGCCCCCCGCAGCTGCTCTGTGCCTCCCTGCTTGACCCAGGCCAGGTGGGAGGCACGAGAAGCCCCTCCCCGCCCACCCCAGTCCGCTTTGTCCACTTGGAGGCGGCGCGGCGGGCGGGGCGGGCGGCGACCCAACAGCCCCGTTTATTAAAGGTGCACGTGACACGCCTGGGTCCGCGCTTCCTTCCGCCAGCACGTGGCTTTGTGGGGCGCGGGGTGTGGCTATTTACACACGTCCTGGAACACTGCAGACGCCGGGGGTGCAGGAGTGGGGGCGACGGCCCGAGATGACCGGGCTGAGCTGTGGGCCGCCGTGGCCACGGAGGTGACGAGCGGGGGTGGGTCGGGTGAGGGGAAGCTGCGCGGAGGGCGCGTCGCCCTCATGCGCACCCCGCTGACGGTGGTGTCCTCTACCCGGGGGCGCAAGTCAGTGGCTTGGGGTGCCAGGCGTGGCCTGTGTCCCCTCTGTGGGTGGCCGAGCGGCGTCCCGAGGAGACTGGGCTTGGGGCGCGTCCTGGGAGTCCTTGGCCTGCGCGCTCTGGCTCTGGCTTCGCGCCGATTGTTCCGTGACTGCTGCTCCCTGGGAAACGGCTGTTCTCTCCGGGTCCCCGAGGCTCCCCGCCGCCCACCCCTCCTCCGGGCTGGGTCAGGAGGTGCGCCGTGGCCGAGGCGTCGCGATGGGGAAGGCCACGGTGGCCGCTGGGTGTGGGACGTGGCACGGGCTCCCTGGCCGTCTGCAGACGCGGGGCCGTGGGAGGCGCAGCTCCAGCCTCTCCCCCAGCCACAGTGGCGGCTCTGCCTGCCCGAGAGGTCGCTCTGGGGCTTCTCCCCACAGCCGTGTGGAAACTGAGGCACAGAGTGGCAAGAGCACTGCCCAGGGTCTCACAGTACGTGGCGGCCCCTCCACCCTGAACCCCTTGACTGAGCCGGGCCAGGCCTCTGCTCCCTGCCCCGGCATCATTTCAGGTCGCGGCTGGCCCGTGGCTGTCCGGAGTCAGTCGGCGCGGGCTGCTCGCGGGGAGGGGCGCTCGGAAGCCCGCCTGCTCCGGCCTCGGGCTGCAGCAGGCACGGGGAGCTTCTGCCGTGTCCGCGGGCAAGGGCCTGTCCGGTCACCCGGGGACATCCCTCAGCAGCTGCTTGCAGCCTGCTCACGGGAGCGTCCCGCCCGCCAGCTCCGCTCTGCACCTCCTGTGTGCTTGTCGGGCTCTCGGGGAGTGGGGTGCAAGGCGATACATGTTGAAAAGCAGCAGCGTGTGTCTGGGGGTAGGATCTGGACCAGGGGGGCCCACAGTGTCCGTTGTTCACAGGCGGTCCTGCTACAGAGACACTTCCTGCCGGGGGGTGGTCTTTGGCCCGTGGGGGCTGCTTCACCCCGCTCTCACCCCCCACAGCGGGGCCCGCAGTCGGTGATCGCAGGTAGACGCGCTCCGCTGGGAAGGCGCACCCAGCGCGGAGACTGTCACACCCGCCCTGGGGCCCTGAAGTAGGGACACGCTGGGGGGGAGGGGGACAGGCGCACTGTGTAGCCGCTTCCTGGGCACGCCGTCCCCCTCTGGCACCAGTGCTCCCTGCTGGCATCTTGGCCTCAGCGTGACCAGCTGATCATGCTTCCCACCCAGGCCCAGCCCGTCTCCACAGGGCGACAGTGTCGCCCGCCCCTGCAGCAGTGCCGTCAGGAGGGCGCGCCTGCCCCCGGGGCAACCCTGAGTGCCCCTTCCTGGGGAGTCGCCGCCCTGTGTCCTCGGCCCTCAGGGGTCCCTAGAGGGTCGCTTCCAAGATACGGCCACGCCCGCCGCCACAGGGCCCGACTCCAGGGTCGCCCCAGCTGGCAGCCAGCTGGGAATGTGGGGGGGCCCTCCCCCATGCATGAGCCTACCTCTTCTGGTGCTTCCCGAGAGGTGCAGGAGGAGCCTTGGGGTTCCTCCAGCCTCCTCCCTCTGTCCACCAGCCAAGGGTGCCTTAGGCCCCCTAAATGCCTCTGGGGGCAGGGCTGCCTCTCTGCTGGGCTTAGTCACACCCCTCCCCCCAGGTCCCCAGCTGGGGTTGGGAAGGCAAACAAACTGGCAAAGTCATTATTAACCAATTACCCTGCTTGGTAATTACAGACGTCGTCCCTGTGCCAGGCCTGCGTGGCCCCAGCTGGCAGCAGGCCGTGGCGCCGCCCTCTCTAGCACTGCGTCCCTCTGGCAGGTGCAGTCACCTCCCTGCAGCTCTGGAGAGGAGCGGGAAGGGTCGCGCCTCAGGCCTGACCCTCGCTGCCGGGGGCAGCCCTGGCCCGTGCCTGCGAGGCTGGAACCAGGCGCCCTCTGCACTCCCCAGCCGGGACCGGAGGCTCAGGCTGGAGCCCCACTTCCTTCCGCAGCCCCCAGCACAGAAGCGAGCGTCTACGAGCGCGATGTGAGGCCAGTGCCAGCTGGGGTGGGGCTCCCAGGGCGGGGGGCTGGGGTGGGCGGGCAGGCCCCAGACCACTCTCCGGCGGCCGGGCAGCCCCGGTGAGGGATGTGGCAGCGGCCAGCCAGGCTGCTACTCCAGGAGGCTGGCGGGGGCGGGGGCTTTCTCCGCTCCTGGGTCAGGGGTGGCGGCCGCCATGGGGCTGGGCACGTAGTTGAAAGGTGGGACACGGGCTGAACGGCTGGGGGAGCCATGCCGACTGGTGGGGAAGCCCCCTACAGCCACCCCCGGGCCCTCGTGGACGCAGGGGCCGCAGGCTGGCGTCGTGGCTAAGCTGGGCCCGTCCACGTTGCTGCCAGAGAGGGAGGTGGGGCCGCTGGTGGGGCCCAGGGGGGGCCCCCTGCTCTCCAGGCTCGGGGACGTGCTGGAGTTGGTCTTGGCGGCGGCGAGATCCTCCGTCTGGACCACCGCGTCGCTGGTCTTGCGCTGCGGGGGCTCCCCTGGGCCCTCCTCCGGCGTGGCGCCCATCAGCGGCAGGGCCGTGGCCGGCAGCGTGCTGCGCAGGATGTGAGGCACGTCCTCGTCCCGGATGCGGCGCCACGTGGTGCCCGGCGAGGCGACCCTGGGCAGCGGCCGGGCCTCCCCGTCGCTGCAGCGGCGGGCGGTGTCCGCCGGGCCGGGGGCAGCGGCTTCGGGCCTGCGCGCCACGCTGATGTGGGGCAGAGACGCGTAGCGCTTGACCGCCTCGGGCTGGGCGCCGCGCGTGCGGACGGGCAAGCGGGACGGGCTCTCGGAGCTGGTGCGCCGGGGCGGCCTCTCGCCAGGGCGGGGCCAGGCGGCGGAGGGCCGCTGCGGGGCCGGGGCTGGCCGGGGCGCTGCCCGGAGCTCGTCACAGCGCGAGGAGCAGAGGAAGACGGCGGGCAGCGCGGGCCGGCCGCGGCGGGGCGAGCGGCCCTGGGGGGCAGGGGCTGCGGGCGCGCCGGGGGGCACTTCGGAGCGGTGGCGGCGCGGCGGGTCTGGGGACTCTTTGATGAAGGTCAGCTGGCGCCGGAAGCCCGAGTGGTTGGAAGACTCGCTGCCGCTGGAGCGAGCGGAGGCCACGCGCACCAGGCCCAGGGCGCCTGGGCTCCCCTCCGCGCCGGCCCGGCCTGCGAGGCTGGGCTTCACGGCTGCCCGGGCCAGGGGCGGCGGCCCTCTCCTGGCCGGCCGCTGCATGAAGGGGATCCGCACCGGGGACTTCTGCGCCTTGTGCTGCTTGGCCAGCAGGGCCCTCGCGGGTGTTCTGGGCGCCGGCGAGGCCCTGGGGCCAGGCAGGGGTCCCGGAGCCTGGGGGGCCGGGGAGGACCTCCGGGGCAGGGGCTGGGAGGCGGGGGAGGTCTGGGAGGAGCTGGAGGACGGGGTCTTGGCGAGGCGGGCGGGCGGCGTGGTGCTCCTCTGCGGAGGGCTGGGTGCCGCCAGCTCTGAGACCTTGCCCGGCCGGTGCAGGCTCCGGGACCGCGGCTGCCCGGGGCTTGGGGGCCCCGCCTTCCGCTGAGCGCCACGGGGGCCAGGGGCGGCTCTGGGCTGGGGCCGGGCAGCGGGGCCCGGCACGTAGATCACAGTGCGCCCACGGAGCACAGCCGGCGCCCCGGACGCGGTCTTCTGGGCGCCACAGGGCTTCTCGGGGCCGCGGGGCGAGCGGGGGCCGCAGCGGCGCTGGGCCAGGGCCACACTCCTTGCCGGCTGCGCAGCACCTGCCTGGCCCTCCCCCCGAGGCCGCCGGTGCGTGGAGGGTTTCGGGGTGGAGCCCGCAGAGAGCCCCGAGGCGAAGGACAGGATGGAGTCAGACTCGGAGGAGGCCTCGGGGGTGGCCACAGCCGCTGCCTGGTGCAGCCACGTGACGATGGAGTTGGCTCCCTCCTGGATGGCGCGCCAGTCCACGCTGTCCAGGTCTGAGGCCTGGTCTGAGCCCGCTGCCTCGTCGCCGCGCTCCCGGGCCGCCTCTGCGGGCCAGGCGTCCGGCCTGGCGGCTCGGGCCTTGAGACGGCGTGGGCCTGACGCCGGAGGCCGGCGCCGGGGCAGGGCAGAGCCGACACAGCGCCGCAGGCGCTCAGCCTCAGCCCGTGGGCCGGGGGCGCCGTGGCCCCTGGCCCCCGGGCCTGGGCCCTTGGCGACGGCCGGCTGGCGCGGGCGGGGTCCGCCGCGGGACTCGGGCTCGCTCAGGGAGCTCGCGGAGGAGCTCAGGGAGTAGCACGGCGGGGTCTCGTCCACGATGAGGCTGGGTTGGGCCTGCGCTGGCGACGTGGTTTCTGGCATGGCCTGCGCCGCCTTCCCTCCAGACGGGCGGTCCCTCTTGGCCGCCGGGAGGGCAGCTGACGCCCGCCAGAGGGGCGGTGCCGTGGCGGGAGGCTCCTCCTCAGAGTCGTCGTCGCAGAAGCAGTACACCGCCTCCTCGGTGGGCGTCGTGAGGCACAGCGACTGCAGCCCCCTGTCCCCACCCCCCTGGCCCGCACGGCTGTCCGTGCAGGCGCTCGGGGGCTGGCGCAGCGGTAGCTCCAGCCCTGGCCGCCTTCTGCCTGCACCCCGGGCCTGCTCCGAGCTCCGGCCCGGGCCCCCTGCTTTGTGCCGGTACCCCGAGGCCTGTCTGGCACTGGCTGTACGGACTGCAGGCTTCTTCCTGTCCGCCCGCCGGCCGGGCGCGTCCCCGGGGGGGCCCTGCAGCGTGTCGTCGCTGAGCGAGGCGGCGCTGGAGAGGTGGGCGGGCGCGCCCTCGGCGGAGTCGGTGCGGGGGTCCTCTGGGGCGGGCGCAGGCAGCAGCATGTAGACCGGCACGGGGAGCGCGCGGCGGCCGGGCGCCAGGGCCGAGGCCACCTTGCGCAGCTGCGCCGGCACCGCCACGCCCAGGCTCTCGCGCAGCAGCTCCAGCTCCTGCTCTGTGGCTGCCGGCCCCTCCAGGCGACCGCCGGCTTCGTCCGGCCGGTGGTGGGCGAAGTGCAGGCCGGGCCCGGGGCCTGCGCCGCCTCGCTCGGGGCACACGGGGGGCAGCAGCCGCAGCTCCACGTCCTTTTGCACGTAGTGCTCATGCAGGGCCAGCGCGCTGAGGCTGGAGGCGCAGGAGAAGTTCTCGTCCGGCTTCTCCACGGTGAAGCGCACGCTGCCCGCGTCCAGCTCGGAGGGCAGCCGGCGGTGCTCGCGGCAGTCGGCGATGTCTAGGAAGCGCTTCACGTAGCTTTCCCACTGCAGGCTGAACTGGGTGGTCTCGCGCTCCCCGGGCGGCACGGGGGCCAGCGGCGGCGTCTTGCTGCGGCTGGGCGGCATGGTCTGCCCGGGGCTGTCCGGCAGCTCGCTGGGGCTGACCGTGCCGCTGCCCAGCCCGCTGCAGGGGTCACTGGGGATGGAGCTGGCGATGGAGGGACTCTCGAAGCTGCCCAGCGAGCTCACCGAGCTGCAGCGGCTCAGCACCAGCGGCGTCTCCTGCACGCAGTTCTCCGAGGAGCTCGATGGGGTGGCGTCCTCCACCCCTAGGCCCCGCCCGCGCCTGGGGACCGGGATGGCCATGGGCAGAGAGGCAGGCCCTTGCCCGCTCCAGGCCCCGTCCAGCTCCACCTCGCCGGGGCCTGCCTCCTCCAGTCCCTCCAGGGACGTGTCGCTGTCATCCAGGTCCCCCGCCTCGCTGGGGCCCGGGCGACCGGCTGAGGAGAGCGAGGACAGGGAGCTGCAGCGGGACAGGCAGAGGGGCGCGGCCTCCCCCGCCGGCTTCTCGGGCCTTTTGCTCAGGTCCTCCGCGGGCTGCCAGGCCTGCTTCCCGGCCCCGGAGCTCAGCAGCCCTGCGCGCCCCCTGCTCACGCCCTCCAGCAGGGGCACGTGCTGGTAGGTGGGCGACAGCTTGATGGTGCGCACGCGGGCGTCTGCAGGAGCAGCGTCCCGGGGTGCCGGCTCTGCCTGGTTGCCCAGCGGGTTGAGGTCAAGCCGGCTGGGCCGTGCCTGGCCGCAGGGCGGGCCCTCGCGGTGCTCGGCGAGCACGGCCAGTGGGCAGGGCCGCGTGTGTTCACGGGGACCGTGCCCGTCGCTGCCGCTGCCGCTGTTGAGGCTGTCGTTGGAGAGGCTGGCGTGGGCCGCCTTCAGCCGGAGCAGAGGGTGAGCGCGGCTGCCGCCCTCCCGCCGCCCACCCTTGGGCCCCCGGCAAGGAGAGCAGGACTGCGCCCGGCCCTCCCTCGGGGCCTCCTGCCCGGGGTCCCCAGAGCTGAGGCTGAAGCTGTCGTCTGAGGAGGTGTGCAGGGCCGAGATGTCCTCCACCAGCCGGTCGATCCGCGCCACGGCCAGCGCCAGCTTCGCCTTGGCCCTGGCCGCCGCGGCGCTCTCCCCGCCGGCCTCCTTCTCTGCCTCTGGGCCGCTGCAGCAGCCGGGCGGGGCGCGGGCCAGCGCCTGCCCCTGCAGGAAGGGGCTGCCCAAGAAGAGGGACATCACAGCGGCGCCGGCAGGCTCGGCGGCGGCGGCCAGGGACGGCGCGTCGTCGTCATCGAAGCAGCCGGAGTCGGACGCGTAGTCCTGGGCCAGCCCGTCCAGGTGGCGCAGGGGCGGCAGCGGCTTCCTGGAGGCGCCCTCGGCCTTGGCCTCAGGCCGGTCCTGCTTCTCCAGGTGGTTGAGCGCCTGGGCCAGGTGCCGCGCGTCCAGCTCGGCCTCCAGCGCCCGCTGCTTCCGCACGTACAGGCTGGGGGCGCAGGCGCCGGGGGAGACGGCCGCGGTGGCCGCCTGGTACTTGGTCGGCCGGTGCGCCAGCAGGTTGCGGAGGGCGGCCGCGCTGCCCATGGCGATCATCTTGTGCTTGGAGTGCACCAGGTTGCGCAGCATGCCCACGGCGCCCAGGTCCCACAGCAGCTCCTGGTCGCGGGCGCTGCGCGCCGACAGGTTCCAGAGGGTGCCGCAGGCGTTGCTCACGATGGTCAGGCTGTGCGAGGTCAGGTGCTGCAGCAGCGTCTGCAGGCAGCTGTGGTCCCGCAGGACCTGCCTGTGGGGGGCGGGCACTTCAGGCCAGGCCAGGCCCCCACAGACGGGCCGGGTTTGGCAGTAAAAATAGAAGGCGAATATCAGACCAAGGGCTAAATCTTTACTGTAAGTATATCCCGAATATTGCACAGGGTATACGTGTGCTGAAATATCTATTAAAATAAGCAAAGTAATCATTAAATAACACTAATACTAAATAAATAGTACTCATCTTTTAAAATTAAGTGTATTTCTAGTATCTCTTTTGAGCACAAGTGTATCATAGTTTTAGGGATATACTTACACTGAAGATAACGTGTTTTTTAAAATACTAAGCATTATTTGTTAATTGCTAGCATCATTTAACAAACAAGTGTTTTATTTTAATAAATAAAATGTTATATAGGTGTATCTTAGGCAATATTTGGGATACACTTAGGCTAAAAATAAATGTTTTGCATTTTCATAGCTTAGAAGAATAACTTTTAATACGATCCAGTAAATAATAATTTGTTGTAGCAAAAAATAAGTATTGTTTTAATGCTTATTAATAAGCATTAAGAATTTATTAATAAGACAGTGAATAATACTTTAACATATGATAATTTTAGCATAAGTATTTCCATGTAATTTCTGGGATATGCTTACATTTTTTAATTTTTAAAGCATTTTTTTCACTATTTAAGGGATAAGAATAGGGGACCCTTCGCAGATTTGCACATCACCCTTGTGAGGGGCACGCTGATTGTTTCAGCATCGTTCCAGTTTTATAGTAAGGAAAATTGTGGCGAGGTGAGTACAAGCATTATGTGGCATCACCTAGTGAAGATAGGTACTTTTAAAATTTTAATAAAAACAATGTACTTTTTATTAATAGTACTTATTAGTGAGTATTAATATTTGTTGGTAACATCTGCTATTTTAATTATCGGTATTATTTAGTAAATATTTTAATAAAGAGCAAGTGTTATCGATATGTTTTAGTATGACTGTCCTGCACGATATTTGGGGTCTATTTTAGTATAGACCACAGGAGGACAGCCCAAGGCCCCCTCGGCGCTGCCCACAGCAGAGGGGCGCGTCCACCCCCCAGACCTGCCAGAGCCCGGCCCGCCGCCCGCGCGGAGCCGACCTGTAGTCCTCGCGCGTGGCGATGAGGCTGGACACGTTGCGCAGGATGCCGCCGCCGCTCTCGATGATGGCCAGCGAGTTGCTCTGGCACTTGTAGGTCAGCGTGCTCACCAGGAAGCCCAGCGCCCCCTCCACCTGGCAGATGGCCGCCTTGTTCTCTGTGCTGTGCGCCGACAGGTTCCAGAGGGCGCTCAGCACGCTCTTCAAGGTGGACTCCTGGGCCCCCGGAGGAGCGAGGAGAGGGGGGGTCAGTGGCCCGCGGGCAGGCCCCCAAATATGTGTTCAAAGAAAGTGAAAGCAGGCGAGTGGCGCCGCAGCCTCGTGGCCTGCGGGCTGGAGGCCGGGGCCCGGGGCCCCGCGGGTGGGTGGCGTGGTTTCATTGTCCCTCGAGACAGACCCTCGCCGGCCCCTTCGCTCCCCGACCTGTGGCTCATCGGCAGGCCCGGCCCCCCCGAGGCCCACCTTGGAGGCTCGCAGGACGCACTGCATCAGGGCGGTCATGCTGCCGACCTCGCGCAGCACCTTCTTGCTGTTGATGTCAGCCCGCCAGGACAGGTTCCGCAGGATGCTGGACACCACCTGCGGTGGGGCGGGGCGGGGCGCGGCGCGGCGCGTGAGCGAGGTGGGCCCTGCGCAGGGCGCCCCTCAGCCTCTACCCGGCATGGCCCGGGGCTGCTGCGAGACCCGAGGGGCCGCCTGCCACCCCCTGGGCAGGGGCTGGGTGGGCAGTGCCCCCCCCCAGTACCTGGTGGAGCTCCTCGTTCTCAGAGGACAGCTGAGCCACGATGGCCTCCATGCAGCCCCGGCGTGCACACAGGGTGGCCTGTGGGGGTCAGCGCCACACCTTGGTGGATGAGGGAGGACGGACCCCATCTTCCAGCATCCTCCCACCTTAACTTAGCACCTTCTAGCTGCTGGACCTTGAGCCCTGGCCTCCCATCTTGGCCCCCCGGGGAAGGGAAAGCAGTTGCCCCATCTCAGGTGAGGCGCAGACACCTTGCCTCCCAGGCTCCCTGAGCTCAGAAGCCCCCTTCCCCGCAGGGGCGGCGGCAGAGGGCGCAAGATGGTGGCCTGGCCCTCCCTGGGCTTCAGTCTACCATCTGTAGGTCGGGAACCACTGCCCCCCTCTCGGGGTGTTTCCAGGCTGGGGCCTAAGGAGGCTCAGGCCCGGGGGGACTGATCCCGCCCGCACGCCCCAGGCACCTTGTTGGCAACGTCCCCAAAGGTGAGGTTGGTGAGGGTCATGCCGGCGTAGCGGCGCAGGGCCAGGTTGAGGGGGTCGCGGGTCATCTTGTGCATCTCATAGTCGACCTGCAGTAACTCGGCCACGGCCTGCAGCCCGCCTGCAGGGACAGGAAGAGGTGATTGGGCTGGGGCCAGGCGGGCGCCCCAGCGACCCCCACCTCACCTCTAGCCCCTGCCTAGCCAGTTCCCCTATTTGGATGCCCACCTTCCATCCCATCTCCCGATTTGCTCTCCACGAGTCCAGCATTAAAACCCTCAACTCTTGTGTGCATAAATAAATAAATCTTAAAAAACAGCAACAAAGAATTTGCTTTGGTTGCTACCCTCACATGCAGATCCAGTCAGAAGATAAATTTCCAGCTCTGGGAGCAGGGGAATGGCTCAAAAAGTATCTACTCTCAGAAAGGGTCTGACACGGTCAAACACCTCCCCAAAAGATGCATCCACGTGCACCCCCGCTTTGCTGTGAATGCCCTTTCTGCACAGTCAGACCTCGTGAGCTTTTATAAAATGTTAGTTCTAGGGGCCTCCTTGGTGGCGCAGGGGTTAACGTCTCGGCACTATGAAGCTCTCGCAGCCACTGCAGCACCAGTTCGATCCCCGGCCAGGGAGCTTCCCACACTGCGCAGCAGACCTCTCCTGTCTCCCCGCTGCTCCCCTCAGCAGTGGATTTCAGTCGATGTGCCTGTTCTGCTCCCCACTCTGTCTCTGGTGACTCCTCTTTCCCCCCACACCTCTGGCCTGCACCCCAGCTTGTGTGCACGAAGGAATGAATGAATGAATGGTGCTGGACCATCTGCTCCGTAAGGATAGTCCCTCACATCTTAACACGCCAATGAAATGGAGCGTGTCGATGCGGTTTGGGCCGTTGGTCCCATGCTCTGATTGCACTCACATGAAGTGACCCAGACAGAATGCTCCGGAAGCTAAGCACCACGAGGTCAGCCCTCCACCCGGCCACTGTGTGCTCCTCTGCGTGCTCAGTTGGAAGTTCACCTTCGCACTCGGCTTCTCATACTGTCCCGTCCTTGATCCCCAGAGGACCAGGCTGAGCACCTGCCCTGGGCTAAATGAGGCCCAGACGGCTCAGGCCAAAGGGTGGGGTGCAGCTCGCCGGTGGGAGGCACTCACCCAGCTCGTTCATGGCCCGCCGGTACTCCTCGTCGAAGGACAGCTTCATCACAGCACACGTGGCCTGGCAGATCTGCGGCTCCATGGGGACCGGGGCTGCGGCCGGGGGCGGAAGCAGAGCCCACTCACTCCAGGCATGTCCCCGAGTCCCTGCCCGCCCTGCCCTCTCCATCCCGCAGGCTGGCAAGGGCTCCAGGGGTCTGCAAACTGCTGCATGATGAGGGGTGGCTGAGGGCCTCCTCTCAAAACCTCTCTACAATAAGGGGGCCATGCCTCATTGGCACACGGAGGAAGCCGAGGTATAGCTGACGCTCCCTCCTTTCAGTTGTGCCTGTGCCATGCATTAACTTTGCAATCAGCAGCAAGAATTAGGAATCTAGGGCCTCCCCAGTGGTGCCGCGGTTAGGCGCTGCGCTGTGGAGCTGTCGGCAGTGGCGACGCAAATTTGACGCCCGGCCGGGGAGAATCCCACAGGGCGCAGCAGACCTCTCCTGCCTTGCCCGCTGCTCCCCTCAGCAGTGTGTTTCTGATCTGCCTGTTCTGCTCCCCGCTCTGTCTCTGGTGAGCCCTCTCGCCGCCCCACGCCTCTGGCCTGTACCCCAGCTTGTGTGTATAAATAAAAATCTAAAAAAAAAAACTAGGAATCTAAAGTTTGCACCCATGTTTTTGGGGTTACCCTCCATCCACTCACAAATTCAGTTATTCTTCCTTGAGAACCTACGCCAGGCACAAGCAGGCGGCGGCGCTGTGGCTCTCCTCCTGCAGTCTGTGTCCTGCAGCCAGTGGCTGCTCTGCCACCAGCGCTGCCCCTTGGGCCGGGAAGCCTGCAAGGCCCCGCACTTACCGCCGCCTGGTCCTTCGCCCTCCGGCCCGCTGTCCTGAGCCTGCAGCCAGTCCCAGCAGGTCTCGCAGTAGGCGCGGATCTGCTCCAGCACGTGCAGAACACGCATCTCTTTGCGTGCCAGGCCCTGGTCTGGCTGTGAGAAGACGATGTTGTGCAAAGCCGCGTTGGCGCGCATGCGTGCATCCTTGGCGCCTGCTGCCCTGGGAGCCCCGCTGCGGCCCCCGGGCCCCGCCTCCGCGCCGTGCAGGATCTGCAGCAGCAGCGGCAGGCAGCCCGAGCGGCGCATGGCCACGCAGCTCTCCGGGGAGCTGGACATGGCCAGCAGCGTGCGAGCGGTGTCCTCCTGGTCACGCGTTGCCAGCATGGACAGCAGCCAGAAGACCACCTCCACCTGCGGGGCGGGGAGGGAGCCGGGTGAGGACGTGCATTCTGCTCAGCTGGCCCCAGGCTGCCTTCCCTCCCCAGCCAGGGGCGCGGTGCTCCCACTCCTGGTGAGTCGCCCTAAATATGGTGGACCTCCGGCCTTGGAGATTACTTGCTCATTACTTGCTCGCCCCTAGTATCCTCACCCCGTGGGGGGCAACACACACACACACACACACACACACAAAACCCTGGGGAGATGGATAGTGGGTTTAAGTCCTCGAGGTGATGCCCCCCACCCATGAAAGTCAAAGTCCCACCCATTGACCTCACCAGGTCCCACCAGGTGGTGCTGCCCAAACATACAGGACAGATAGCCCTGCCCATCTGGCCAGGCCCCAGTGGCCCCACTAGTATTGAACCCCATTTCAAGATGGCCCTCCCACTCCTGGGGACACGTCATGGAGGCGCGGGCAGAGATTCGGGGCCCTGCTCACTGCGCCCCTGCCCTTGGCACCCTGTCCCTTCGCACCCGGGCTTGCCCTCACCTTGCTGTTGCCGGGCTGAGGGGCACCATCCTCAGGGCGCGTGGGGGTCTCAGTCTCAGGGTCTTCATCCACCCGCATGGGCTTCACGGCTAGTAGGGCCTGTAGGGAGGACACAGGCCTGGGGGTTCCGTCTGGGAGCATCCCACAAAGTGCCCCGGTTGCTGTTGCCAGCCACATCCCCGGAGTGATGGGGGGCTGGGGACACTGCAGACCAATTCCTGCCCCTGAGCGGGGCCCTGGGGGTTCCCATGCTGTCCTGGGCCATTACCATCTCCCAAGGCCTTGGCTCTCTCAGTACCTGGGGCTCTGTCTGCTGCACCAGGTCCTGCGCAGACAGCAGTTCCTTGTCGATCTGCTCCAGGCGCGAAGCACGGATCTGTCGAGGAGGAACACGCCTGCTAGGGCCATGCACGGCTGGGACTGACACCCTCCGCCTTCTCCCCAGTGGGCCCGCCCTCTGTCCAAACCCCGCTCCCGCTGACTCCACCTACACCCTGATTTACTAAATGGGGCCCTCGACCTGATGACACCCACTCCTGCATACAGGCCTGCCCTCTCTGTCCAAACCCCACCCTTGACTGACACCGTACCGCCCACCCACTGTAAGCCCCACCCGGTTCCCTAACCCCACCCGTTGCGGGGCCCCGCCCAGCGCGCAAACCCCACCGCCTGCTCTGCCTCCACCCGCACTGTGATTTGGCCCTGCTTCCTATTTAGATGGTGTCCTCATCCCTGTAGACCCAACGCCTGATCTAGCCCGCACCGAGGGAGTTAACGCTCAGAGTGTGTTCAGATTGGGCCCCGCCTACTGGCCACATGTTCTCGGTCTCTGACCTCGCAGAGCAGGGCTCTGCCCTTAGTCTCCTCTGGCCCCACGTCAGCTCTGGCTCCGCCCACAAGAGTCCGCGTTGATTCGCCCATCGACATTTAACCCCGCCCCCTAGCCAGACTCCTCCCACAACTACGCTCTAACCCGCCCACCGCAGCATGGCCACGCCCACCGGTCCCTCGCTCCGCCGCACCTGCGCCCGCTGCACCATCTCGTCAGAGGTGCCGAAGCGCTCCTCCATCAGCGAGCGGATGTGCTGGGCCTCGAACTCCAGCTGCTGACGGATCAGGTCCATCTGCATGGAGAACTGCTGGGAGGGGCGGAAGGGCCGCAGTAAGAGGCGCCCCGGCTGGGCCCCCGGGCGCTCCCCTCGGCCTGAGCGCGGGCAGGGCCCCAGCGCTCACCGTCTCCACGTGCGGGAGCTCATCCAGGCGCTTGGACAAGCCCTGCAGCTGCGAGTAATACCAGAGCTTCTCCTTCTCCTCTTTCTCAATCTCGTTCAACAGGAAACACCTAGAGAGGGCAAGGGGTGGGCTCGGGGCGCACAGAGGGGACGCCCCAGTGTATGTGTTGTTTGCTATTTGTAATCACTTGTTGGGCGCTTAAGTTGAACTGGCTGTGGCAATGGCAGGACAGGGACGGCAATGCCTAAAACAAAAATAGACGGCCAACTATTCCAGGACCCCAGGAAACACTTGCCGGAGCCAGTACAGCCAGGGGAGAGCCAAGAAACACCCAGGGGGGAAGGCAGTGCCCCACCCCAACCTACAGACAGACCGATAGAGCCTGAGGAGAGCAAGAGGCGCCAAGTGGGGAAGGCAGCCCCCCACCCCGAACCTGCTGCCTGGACTGATAAATCTCCACCCCAAGAGCACAGGAGAAGGGGGAGTGACTTAGAAACTGCTCCCTGGACTGATAAACCAGCACCCTGGTAGCATCTGCACAGTACACCCCCGGAAGGGACTGGTGACCAGCCTCCTGCACCCCATTTGAGCCAGGAGTCCCCTGCCTTTTCTTGCAGTTGTCCACCCTGGGCTCTGCCCGCCTGACACTTCTCCCAGGTGTGCTTTCGTCTGCCCCTGAAGAAACGCTGCTCTTGCTTCTGCTCAGAAGTCTCTGTGAATGCCTTCATAGCCTTCGTCAAGGGCAAGGGACCCAGAAGCATCTAGGTACCCCAAAATCCAGAAACAGCAAAGTCTTGCTGTGATTTACTGGGTGGGGTGCAGAAAATTAATTGAGAAAAGGTAATTCCTTTGTTACTTGTGGTCCTGGGAGGAAGATTCTGAGCTGGCCTGGCTGGGACACTTGCTAATCTCCCTCTGGCCTACACAGCACAGACTTCAGGAGATTGCTCAGGTCCAACAGAGTCCCCTCGACACACCGTGGGGAGCCGTCAGTGCTATTCGCATTTGACACGGCGGAAGTCTGCAACTGAGGACTTGCATGAGGCCGGGCCGCAGACAACGAATGAAACTCCCATCAGCTCAGCACTGCCCCGGCTGGACTCCAGGACCTGCCCTCCCTCTGCTGGCTCCAGGCCCGGGTTTCTCTCTCCATAAAGGCTGCCTTGAGCCCCCCATGGCTCCAGGCCCGATTCAGTCCTCACACTGTAGACAGTGAGCCCTTGATGGTGCCTGTAAGTCAGGAAGCCCTGGGGCATGTCCTCATGCCCCTCTACCAGGACTGCGCCCCCATCCCCCTTCCCCATCTGAGATCAGCAGGGCCAGGAAGGGAGCAGAGGAGTCACAAGCCAGGGTGGGGCACAGCTGGGCGGCCAGTCACGGCTGAGGACATGGTCTCACCTCTCCCGATCCAGTTCCTCCAGCAGCCGGATGGTGGCCCGGCTCAGCTCCCCAAAGCTGTCCTTGGAAGGCCCAGAGCCGTGTACCGGACTTTTCTCAGGGGTCTGGGCAGCAGGCTCAGGGCCCAGGGCTGGGGGCTGGAACTTGAGGTTGTACAGGCTCGTGATGTCCATCTGCAGGGCTGGATGGCAGGGAGTGGATGAAGGTCAGCACCTCTCCCCGCCTCTCCTCCCCCCAGCTTCCTCCGGAAATGGCCCCGTGTGCAGAGGCCCCGTGTCCACCAAGGCCAGGCCCTCACCTTTCAGTTGCTCCAACACCTCGGTCTGCCCCGAGGACACCAGCACCCGGGCCTCCTGCTCCAGCTTGCCCTGTAAATGCTTCAGGACCTCCTAAAGGTGGGTGCAAAGAAGAGCCATGGGCACTGGTCCACTGTCCTGGGCTGCCCAGGTCCACCCCGCGCCCGTGACATGCCCAGCCCTGCCCGCCTGCCCATCAGTGAGGCCAGCGCACGCCACCCACCTTCATGCCAGAGGTCTCCGTCTCCAGCTTCGACAGGTGGCTGGAGTTGTCCCGCAGCTCCTGCCTCAGGTGACTGTTCTCGGCCTTCAAGGCCTCCACCTGGCGGACCAGCTGCTCATAGGGCGCCACGGAGCTCGTCATCTTCAGCTCCTGCAGTGCCTGAGGCACAGGTGAGAGGTTTCACCCCCCAGGGTCTGGGAGGGGGTGCACTGACCCCTGGGCCACAGGAGGAATAGGGGGGACAGGTGGTGTGGCATGTGGGGTGAAAGGCCTGTGCAGGGACAGCGGAGACACAAGGCAGGGCCACTGGACGAGGGCTCAGACACACACCGACACCCCGATGACAGGTGCTCGCCCTCAGCGCCGCGGCCCCGGACACCCTCCGACAGCCGTCAGACAGGACGCTGAGACCCTGACTGCGTAAACCAGCCCATGCGCTGGCCACTCAGTGCCGCCAGGCTCACAGACACACAGCCGGAGACCGCAGAGACAGACAGATGGACAGCCGCCCAGAGACAGGCCTCTGACTGGGCCCGCCAGCGGACAAAAAGTGACAGGCAGGCTAACGGCGGAGCCCCCGCGGGGCAGGCCAAACCAGCTCGCCACAGCAACCTGAAGGGCCGGTAGCCCCACGGCCCCCCATAATCAACTGAATCCCAAGTAGCTCTCTGTGAGTCTGGCACCGTCTGGGTCAGCCTGCCTTTAGACCCAGGGGCCCCAGTGCCCCATCCCCGACTGCCACTCTGCCTGCTTCTGTGTGTCAGCTGGCCTTTCCGACCCGGGCCCAGCCTCCCCCTCTGTCCAGTCGGCCTGGACCTCCTCGCTCGGCTTGGCCCTCCCACCATGGCTGTCAGGCAGGCCGCTTTTCCCTTTGTTCCTTCCCACCCAGCTCGCCCCTCCCTCCGTCTTTGTCTGAGGAGCACCAATGGCAGCCTATCTGTTCTGCCACCTCCTTCCTGGAAGCCGCCCCCTCTACCTGCCTGAGCCTCCTCCCCAAATAAGCCAGCTGTCTCCTGCCCAAGTGCGGGCAGGGGGGCCTTGCATTCCCCTCCCTGGCCTGGCTGCACTCATTCACTCACTTGCTCATTCATTCTCTTCTCTCTCCGACTCCCGGCACCCTCCTGAAAGGGCACAGCTGGGCCTGGAGCAGTAGAGGCTCAGCCCCAGGAGGGGGGACGAGGTCAGGCCATCCTAACCTGCTCAAAGGATCAACTATATGCTGGCCCCTGTCCTCTGAACTTCCTGTCACAGTTCTGAGTTTCAGGAACAACCATTAAGCCATTCCTCGAGGGAGAAACTGAGGCTGGCGACAGACCCTCCCAGAGGCCAGTTAGGAGGTACACAGCATATGACCAGGACCCAGAGTGCCCAGGCCAGGCAGCGCTGGAGGCACACAAGACCTACACCCTCTGCACCTCTGGTTTGCCTGACCGAGGAGTGGGAAGAAGCTGGTTTGACAGACCCATCCCATAGGCTAGACAGAAGGGACCAAAAGCCACAGGACAGATGGGATGGTCGGAAAAGGAGGCGGTCTGACGGTCTGACAGATGGACGCTGGCCATCTGCGGACCGCAGGCTGGCCTCCAAGCTGGATGTTGCTCAGGGATCCCAGCTGGGGGTCAGGTCCAAGGTTGTAGCAAGATCCCTGGGGTCTGAGCGAAGCCCTTTGTCCTGACTGATGCCACTATGCCATGCCAGCCAGGGGGACACGAGGTGAAACATGCCCCTCCCCACAATTCCCACCCACTCCCCAAAACCAGGTCCTTCCTGGAGACCCGACTAGGGCTGGCAGCACCCCTCCCCACCGGCTCTTCTTAAATGGCCCAGGTCAAGTCTCCAAAACATTCACTTCCTCACATGCAGTGGCCATTCCTGTGTCCCATTAGGCAGCAGGGCCAGCACCAAGCTCCCCTCATTCCAGCCTGGCATCCCCCACTCCCTCTAGCCCCTCAAACTCTGCCCAGCTGAAACTCCCTCCCCAGCTCAGCACCCCTCTAATCAGGGCATCGTTATCTGCTAGCCTCTTCCCAGCCTCCCACAATCCACCCCTCATGCACAACCAGAGGGAGCTCTGACAGACACTAAGCTGGATTCCATTCCCTGCCCTGCTCCTAAAATCCCATAGCTCCTCAGTGCCCTCTAGATAAGACCTAATTCCTCCACATATATCCCACCTCACCACCATCTCCGGAGCCTTTGCACAGGTAGTCCAGCCTGGAGCACTTTCCTGTCTCTTGCCATCCGTCACAGTGCAACTTCCTCCAGGAAGTCCTGCCTGCCTCTCACCCCTCACAGGTTGTGTATGGGGCCTCCCTGAGAGATCATCACAGAAGGGAGAGCACCCAATCTGGTGGTTCATATGCTAGAGCAGTCAGTGGATGCATTTCAGGGAAGGGTGGCACAAGTTGTGGCCCAAAGGACTCTTCTTTCCTTTAATCCAAACTTGCCCTTTAGAGAAACAGATGCCCAGAGAGGCGCAGCAGCAGCCCTAAGGCACACAGCAGGCCCGCCTGCAGACTCCGGGAGATCCAGGTGTAGAAACCTGCGAATGGGCGTGTGTAGGGACGCTGACCCCCGCCTCCCCGGGGGGACTCTCCTCTGGCTCCACCCTGGGGTAACCAGACCTCTCAGTGTGTGCTGATGAGCAAGACAGAGAGAAGGGGATGGAGACCTCCAGCAGAGGTCGCGCCTCCCACCCAGGGCAGACCCACCCTCTTACTTGAATTCCCTCGGGCTGGGCTGGCGGGGGCGCCACGGGGCCTGGGTCCTCTTCCCTTGGCGCAGCTCCGCGGGCCCCGCCCGAGATCCCAGCCCTCCTGGGCCAGGGCGGCCGCGGGGAGCGGGCACCGGGACTCCGGGGTCTCCACGGCGTGGGCTGAGGGCTCCGGGGAGGACAAAGCCGGATCTGGGCCTGATCAGGCAGGGCGGCCGCTCCCCGCGCTGGGCGAAACCACCGCGAGCCCAGGAGGAGGTGGGATGCGGGATGCAGGCGTGGCGGCCAATGGAGTGCGGGAAGACAAGCTGGTGCCATGGCAACAGCCAATGGCTGCCCGGGGCGGGATCTGGCTGTGGCCTCGGGGCGTCGGACCTTCGCGCGGGTTCTAGGGTTGGGTATGGGGGGTGTGTGAACCCCCTAAGGGATGGGGGCCGACGACCAGGCTCCCAAATTCCCACACCCAGAGGTAAAACTGCCTCTTTAGCCCCTCCCGCTGCTAGATTCACAGAAATTGAGAGTAAAACATGAGTCTTGGGTGTTGCATCAGAATACTGGTTGGGGGAGGGCCCTCCGGGAAGGGCTAGGGCTCAGGCCAGCCACCTCCCTGAGGATGCAGTCCGGCCTTTTGTGGGTGGGACAGGCCAGGACCGGGCACAGGAACCAGGCTGAACCTCCCTGAGGGTCCTGACTGGCCTTGGAGGGGTGGGGGGGGGGCAAGCACACTGGAGAACGCTCGGGGCGCTGCATTTCTCCCTTTCTCCCCCGCAGAGCATTAGCTCCTCTGTGCACATTTGCCGTGACTGTGTCCCTTCCCAAGTCCTTTTGTCCCCGGGTCTTTCTCCATCTTTCAATCTCTCTCCCTGTGTTTCTGTCCCTCATCCCACCCCTAATTCACCACACGGAAGGGAAGCCAGAGGGTGGAGGGGTGTGGGGTCCCATGGGTACACATCCCCAGCAGTCTCAGATCCTCCATGCTCCCCAGCGGCCACAAGACCCTCGGTCTCCCCCTCAGTAAAATGGGAAGGTAGCTTTAGTCTTTGCAAAGGCTGGCTTGGGGACCCATCCTGGACCAGAATGCTGGGGGCCTCTGGGAAGACTCAGGCCTGCCTATCCCGGAGCCCTACAGCTAGACAACCATCTCCAGGCTGTGGAGCACAGGACAGAGGTTCAAAGGGTAGAGGGGCTTTTTCTGGAGGCTGGGAAGACTGTACTGAGAAGGGACTGAGACTGGGCCTCTTTGAGATTGATGAGTTGGTCACATGATCAAGGAAGGGAAGAGTATCCAAGCTAAGGGAATAGCATGTGCAAAGCCAAAGAAACCAGAGCCTCTGGAGGGGCTCTGGCAGAGCTGTGGGGTACGTGGGCAGTGGGTGGGACTGACAGCCATGGCGATGCAGGACAGAGGCAGTCCCTTTACAGGACTCATGGAGCGGAGTTCGCCATGGGGGAGCAGGGCATTGTGGGCAAAGCTGGCATGGGAGAAAACAGAATGCGGGGCTCTGACTTTAGCCCTATCTTGATTTTTGTGTGACCTTGGACAAATCTCTCTTGCCTCAGCTGCCATTTGATTCACTGGGAAGTAAGCTGCTTGGATGATCCCTGCTCCCGTGCCCCAGGGCACTTTCTCCTCCCCTATCTCGCCTCAGATGAACTGTTCCCTGGGTCCTTCTCAGCCAGACCCTTAGTGCGAAAACGGGCGTGGGGAAGCCAGTGGTCACCCTGCCCTCTTCCTCACGGGGAAACCGAGGCTCAGGTCAGGGAGCACACTGAGTTCACAGAGTGACCCTGCCTCCCACACCTGTCTGGTGTGGTTGAGGCCTGAATGCTGAGGGCACATGGGAGCTGAGACCCATGGGAAGATGCTCTCATCTTGCAATACCCCAAATCCTTCACCCTATAAATCCCTGAGCCTGAGCCGCAGGCAGTCTCAGGCATCCTCAGAAATTCCTGAACGGGAGCTTCAGAACTCCTGTCACCCCCAGCCCCCAGCACCCCAGACCAACCTCAGAGGCCTGAGAAAGCCTCCTACTGTAGGGTGCCCAGTACTGGGAGGATCCTCCTTGCCCCCAACCACTGCTGAGTTCTCCAGGGGAAAGCCGAATCCCCAGGGCTCACTTCTCCCCCGCCCCCATATTCTCCCCAGCCCCAGCACACAAGCTGAGTTACTGGCAGTCTCTGGGCCTTCTGAGCCTAACCTTGGGTGTCTACCCCCATGATGCCCCACACTTCCCTACCGAGCCTCTGCTTGCCAGGGCCTTGGAGGAGAGCCAGGGCAGCCCCCACAGGGAGCTAGGTGGTGGTGGAGACAAAGGCCCCAGGACACGGCTACACCAGAGGTGGACTGCTGGGTGACCAACTGGAGGGCGCAGACAGGTAGGAAGGTGAGTCAGTGGAGATGGGGGAGGGGCGGAGTCGCCCCTGAAATCTGACCCAGGATGGGTCACCAGAACAGGGTTCTGAACCTGCTTCTCGGGTGGGGCGGGAGGGTGTCTAAGAGTCATCCCCGCACAAGGTGCCGTCAGCACCGCGGACAGTTCTCTAGGCCCGTTCACTTAGGCCCTCTCAACCAGGCTCAGGTTCAGCCCAGGCTCAGGTTCAGCTCAGGCTCAGGTTCTGCTCTAGGAGTGACCTTGGGCTCCCCGCTGCACCCCCAAAGCTCAATATGCTCTTAGGTACGAGATGTTACAGTTCCAATATTCAGACGACTACAAAGGCCTGCAAAGCGCTCAGCCCCAGCAGGATGGGCATTGTCAAGAACATCAGACTAGACAAACATCAGAATCCACCCCATGTTTGGTGTCCAGGAAGTAAACTGAGGCGCAGAGAAACGTAGGGCGTGGCCCTGACCCCCTACCAGCCTGTCTTGGGTGGAACCGCAACAGTGCGTCCCGGCCTGCCCGTCTCCACGTCCACACACACACGGTGGGGAGGGGTTCGAATGTCTTCCTCGGAGACCCACAGCTGGGCCCCAAGCGGTATGCAGACCCGGTGGAGGGGGAGCCTGCTGCAGGGAGGGGGAGGGTCTCCCAGCCCTGCGAGCACCCTGAGGTGGTTTTCCCAGCAATGGTCTCCAAGACTACGGTGGCGATACCCCAGACCCGTGGCGCCTCCGTGCGCGTGCCTGTGCCTCCCAAGCCACCGGGACCACCATCCGCGCGGTGCACACCCCATCCCTGGCTGTGATCATTCTGCCCCAGCACCCCTCACTCTGATTCCCAAGCCCTACCTGATCCCCGAAGAAGGCCGAGTGCAGCAGGCTCAGGAGCCCCAGGAGCCCCATGGAGCCCCGGCTGTCTCCGACCAGCCTGCTCCCCGCCCCTCGTCCGCGGGGGGTGGGGGAGGGGGGTGGCGGTGAAACTGCCAGGGATGCCTTGCGCGTGCGCAGGAGGGGCGGGCCCCCGTCACGCTGAGGCCAGGGCGGTGGCGACTCCTCCGGGAAGGCAGCGAATGAGGGGGGCCTGCGGGGACAACGGCGCGGCCGTGGGAGGGAGTCTCGCGAGACTGAGAACTCCGAGGGGCCAGCTGCGATGCCGAAAGATGGGGCGGGAGCCCGCGTGACCACAGGAAGACGGGGGAGGGGCAGGAGCCCGACGGCTGGAGCGCCCCGCAGAAGTGGGGAAGGGGCCCCGCGGGTCCGGCAGCGCGTGAAGGCTCACTCAGGGGCTGGAGGATTTTGAGGGGTCGCGGGGGAGGTTAGGTGAGGGAAGCGGGGCCAGGGCGGAGTGGGTTCTGTGGAGAATGGGGCACTCGGAGGGGCCCAGGGAGGCGCCACCCTGCGCAAAAGCGCCGCGTTCCCTCAGGCACATTCAGCACCACCCGGTGCCGGGACGCGCAGAACCAACAGACCCCTGCTGTGGAAGGCTGGCAGAGCGACCCAGGGGGCCAGAGGACGCTCTGCCAGCTGGAGGGGACAAGGCAGGGCAAGGAGGTGTGGGAGGCCGCTGGGAGTCCTCGGGGTGCGGAGTCTGGACAGCACAGTCGGCGCAAACGGGGGAGGCTGGTGCAGCCGGCCCGTGGGCGAGGGAGGAGGGCTGCGCGGCAGGACCAGCCCGTCTCGGGCTCTCAGCCGCCCTCTGGCGGCCACCGGGAGACAGCCCGAGACGGGAGACCAGGGCGGGGCGCCCCTGCCAGTCCAGGCGGGATGGGAGAGGGCGGCGGCCGGCAGGCATGGGTCGTGGGGGCGGCGCCATTAGGAACTGTCCGAAGTACCAGAAAGGGCTAAGAACAAGCGGTGTGAAAGGCAAAGGGCCCGATTTACACTGGGATGGTGAGGCCGGGTCTCAGCAAGCAGGAGTCAGCACGGCGTGGAGGGCACAGCCTATGTACCGACTGGATGTGAGAACAGCCGAGAGAGCAGGGAGGAGTCGGCGTGGGCAAAGGGGGGGACGGCCAGTGCCAGGAATGCCTGGGAACAATTATTTGAAACTGAGGTCTAGGTGGGAGATAGCAGGGGCCTGGTCGGGGTGGTGACGGCGGGAAACTGCCACTCCAGGACAGGCTGATGGCAGCTGAAAATGGGAGGTAACAGGGAGGGGGCTGCAGAGGTGCCCGACGTGGTGGAAATGGACTGGGGCAGTAGGACTAAACACTCAGCAGTGTGGCCAGGGGTTCTGAAGGCAGAACCCCGGCCTGAGAAGAGGGTCCAGGCAGTGAGATCTGCAGGGTCACAAGGCCTCACACCCCTCCTCCTCAAAGTGCTCTGGAACTGCAACGCATAGTGGCTGAAGCCTGCACTTTGCCTCAACAGGATGCACGGTTTTTCTTATTTAGCACCAATAAGCATATTCTCCCAACCTCGGTTATAAAATGGGAAAAAGAAAGTCAAAGCGCTCGATCACAGAAAACCTGCTGGGTGACCTGTGGCCAGGCTGGATCGCCCACGTAACAGACAAGGCTGGCTGATGGAGGCACAGCTGTCGGTCAGAGGCGATCAATTTCAGCTGTGTGAAAAGTACCAAGGCCACAGAAAGAATGCAACTCTTAAAACTCCTGAGAACAGGGCCTCCCTGGTGGCACAGGGGTTAAAGTCTCAGCGCTATCAGGCTATCGCCAGGCAATGTGGCACATGAATTTCATTCCATGATCCCCGGCCAGGGATCTGACCCACAACATGGCACAACAGACCTCTCCTGTCTCCCCGCTGCTCCCCGCAGCAGTGTATTTCAATGGATCTGCTGTTCTGCTCCCCCTCTCTCTGGTGATTCCTCTCCACCCCTACCCCAACCTACATCATCAGTTCTTGAATGCATAAATAAAAATAAAATCTTTTAAAAGAAACTTCTGGAAGCAGAACACAGGCCAGACTTGGATGGAGGATTCTATGGAGGGGGAACTCTCAATCACCTATCTGAGCTTGCACTTTACTCCTGCCAGTGGGCCTGGTAACCCAAGTGCTTTTTTTTTGTTTTGCATAGAAAAACTAGGGGTGTAGGGCCTCCCCGGTGGCGCAGCGGTTAAGCGCTGTGCTGTGGAGCTGTCGGCAGCGGCGACGCGAGTTCGACGCCCGGCCGGGGAGAATCCCACATGGTGCGGCAGACCTCTCCTGCCTCGCCCGCTGCTCCCCTCAGCAGTGTAGTTCTGATCTGCCTGTTCTGCTACCCGCTCTGTCTCTGGTGAACCCTCTCGCCG